>OY744554.1:838447-865403 GCA_963556195.1 Sepiola atlantica | reverse complement strand
ACAAAACAAATGCAAAAGTCTCGTTAACCTGTATGCGTCTAGTGCTAGTGTTACATTTTTTGTATGCTTTTATAGGCCAAATATATTTAGAAAAACATAACGAATCTTTTCGTATGTATTTATTTCCATGTGATAACTGTGGTGGGAATGGAGAGATGGCTCACACTAAATAGTGGGAAATTGGAGAAAAAAGGTTAAGAACCACTGATCTAGAGTGTCCCTTTTGCGGGAGCTAGAAAATACCCCCCCCCCCCCCCACCAGACTGAGCCATTTTAATTAATTTTTGTCCCAATCCAGAGTGCCCTTTTCGGAGAGCTCGATTCTTATCCACATTAAAAACCGAGCACTTATCAAACTCTCCCCTCGTGGGGAGACATAAATAAGAATTAAAATAGGGAGTTTATTTTCCATTATTTCCATGTAATAACTGTGGTGGGAATGGAGAGATGGCTCTCACTAAATAGTGGGGAATTGGAGAAAAAAAGGTTAAGAACCACTGATCTAGAGTGTCCCTTTTGCGGGAGCTAGAAAATACCCCCCCCCCCCCCCACCAGACTGAGCCCATTTTAATTAATTTTTGTCCAATCCAGAGTGCCCCTTTTCGGAGAGCTCGATTCTTATCCACATTAAAAACCGAGCACTTATCAAACTCTCCCCTCGTGGGGAGACATAAATAAGAATTAAAATAGGGAGTTTATTTTCCATTATTTCCATGTAATAACTGTGGTGGGAATGGAGAGATGGCTCTCACTAAATAGTGGGGAATTGGAGAAAAAAAGGTTAAGAACCACTGGTTTAGAGTGTCCCTTTTGCGGAGCTAGAAAATACCCCCCCCCCCCCCCACCAGACTGAGCCCATTTTAATTAATTTTTGTCCCAATCCAGAGTGCCCCTTTTCGGAGAGCTCGATTCTTATCCACATTAAAAACCGAGCACTTATCAAACTCTCCCCTCGTGGGGAGACATAAATAAGAATTAAAATAGGAAGTTGATTTTCCATTATTTCCATGTAATAACTGTGGTGGAATGGAGAGATGGCTCTCACTAAATAGTGGGGAATTGGAGAAAAAAAGGTTAAGAACCACTGATCTAGAGTGTCCCTTTTGCGGGAGCTAGAAAATACCCCCCCCCCCCACCAGACTGAGCCCATTTTAATTAATTTTTGTCCCAATCCAGAGTGCCCCTTTTCAGAGAGCTCGATTCTTATCCACATTAAAAACCGAGCACTTATCAAACTCTCCCCTCGTGGGGAGACATAAATAAGAATTAAAATAGGAAGTTTGATTTTCCATTATTTCCATGTAATAACTGTGGTGGGAATGGAGAGATGGCTCTCACTAAATAGTGGGGAATTGGAGAAAAAAAGGTTAAGAACCACTGGTTTAGAGTGTCCCTTTTGCGGGAGCTAGAAAATACCCCCCCCCCCACCAGACTGAGCCCATTTTAATTAATTTTTGTCCCAATCCAGAGTGCCCCTTTTCGGAGAGCTCGATTCTTATCCACATTAAAAACCGAGCACTTATCAAACTCTCCCCTCGTGGGGAGACATAAATAAGAATTAAAATAGGAAGTTTGATTTTCCATTATTTCCATGTAATAACTGTGGTGGGAATGGAGAGATGGCTCTCACTAAATAGTGGGGAATTGGAGAAAAAAAGGTTAAGAACCACTGGTTTAGAGTGTCCCTTTTGCGGGAGCTAGAAAATACCCCCCCCCCCCCCCACCAGACTGAGCCCATTTTAATTAATTTTTGTCCCAATCCAGAGTGCCCCTTTTCGGAGAGCTCGATTCTTATCCACATTAAAAACCGAGCACTTATCAAACTCTCCCCTCGTGGGGAGACATAAATAAGAATTAAAATAGGGAGTTTATTTTCCATTATTTCCATGTAATAACTGTGGTGGGAATGGAGAGATGGCTCTCACTAAATAGTGGGGAATTGGAGAAAAAAAGGTTAAGAACCACTGGTTTAGAGTGTCCCTTTTGCGGGAGCTAGAAAATACCCCCCCCCCCACCAGACTGAGCCCATTTTAATTAATTTTTGTCCCAATCCAGAGTGCCCCTTTTCGGAGAGCTCGATTCTTATCCACATTAAAAACCGAGCACTTATCAAACTCTCCCCTCGTGGGGAGACATAAATAAGAATTAAAATAGGAAGTTTGATTTTCCATTATTTCCATGTAATAACTGTGGTGGGAATGGAGAGATGGCTCTCACTAAATAGTGGGGAATTGAGAAAAAAAGGTTAAGAACCACTGATCTAGAGTGTCCCTTTTGCGGGAGCTAGAAAATACCCCCCCCCCCCACCAGACTGAGCCCATTTTAATTAATTTTTGTCCCAATCCAGAGTGCCCCTTTTCGGAGAGCTCGATTCTTATCCACATTAAAAACCGAGCACTTATCAAACTCTCCCCTCGTGGGGAGACATAAATAAGAATTAAAATAGGGAGTTTATTTTCCATTATTTCCATGTAATAACTGTGGTGGGAATGGAGAGATGGCTCTCACTAAATAGTGGGGAATTGGAGAAAAAAAGGTTAAGAACCACTGATCTAGAGTGTCCCTTTTGCGGGAGCTAGAAAATACCCCCCCACCCCCCCACCAGACTGAGCCCATTTTAATTAATTTTTGTCCCAATCCAGAGTGCCCCTTTTCGGAGAGCTCGATTCTTATCCACATTAAAAACCGAGCACTTATCAAACTCTCCCCTCGTGGGGAGACATAAATAAGAATTAAAATAGGGAGTTTATTTTCCATTATTTCCATGTAATAACTGTGGTGGGAATGGAGAGATGGCTCTCACTAAATAGTGGGGAATTGGAGAAAAAAAGGTTAAGAACCACTGGTTTAGAGTGTCCCTTTTGCGGGAGCTAGAAAATACCCCCCCCCCCCCACCAGACTGAGCCCATTTTAATTAATTTTTGTCCCAATCCAGAGTGCCCCTTTTCGGAGAGCTCGATTCTTATCCACATTAAAAACCGAGCACTTATCAAACTCTCCCCTCGTGGGGAGACATAAATAAGAATTAAAATAGGAAGTTTGATTTTCCATTATTTCCATGTAATAACTGTGGTGGGAATGGAGAGATGGCTCTCACTAAATAGTGGGGAATTGGAGAAAAAAAGGTTAAGAACCACTGATCTAGAGTGTCCCTTTTGCGGGAGCTAGAAAATACCCCCCCCCCCACCAGACTGAGCCCATTTTAATTAATTTTTGTCCCAATCCAGAGTGCCCCTTTTCAGAGAGCTCGATTCTTATCCACATTAAAAACCGAGCACTTATCAAACTCTCCCCTCGTGGGGAGACATAAATAAGAATTAAAATAGGAAGTTTGATTTTCCATTATTTCCATGTAATAACTGTGGTGGGAATGGAGAGATGGCTCTCACTAAATAGTGGGGAATTGGAGAAAAAAAGGTTAAGAACCACTGGTTTAGAGTGTCCCTTTTGCGGGAGCTAGAAAATACCCCCCCCCCCACCAGACTGAGCCCATTTTAATTAATTTTTGTCCCAATCCAGAGTGCCCCTTTTCGGAGAGCTCGATTCTTATCCACATTAAAAACCGAGCACTTATCAAACTCTCCCCTCGTGGGGAGACATAAATAAGAATTAAAATAGGAAGTTTGATTTTCCATTATTTCCATGTAATAACTGTGGTGGGAATGGAGAGATGGCTCTCACTAAATAGTGGGGAATTGGAGAAAAAAAGGTTAAGAACCACTGGTTTAGAGTGTCCCTTTTGCGGGAGCTAGAAAATACCCCCCCCCCCCCCACCAGACTGAGCCCATTTTAATTAATTTTTGTCCCAATCCAGAGTGCCCCTTTTCGGAGAGCTCGATTCTTATCCACATTAAAAACCGAGCACTTATCAAACTCTCCCCTCGTGGGGAGACATAAATAAGAATTAAAATAGGGAGTTTATTTTCCATTATTTCCATGTAATAACTGTGGTGGGAATGGAGAGATGGCTCTCACTAAATAGTGGGGAATTGGAGAAAAAAAGGTTAAGAACCACTGGTTTAGAGTGTCCCTTTTGCGGGAGCTAGAAAATACCCCCCCCCCCCACCAGACTGAGCCCATTTTAATTAATTTTTGTCCCAATCCAGAGTGCCCCTTTTCGGAGAGCTCGATTCTTATCCACATTAAAAACCGAGCACTTATCAAACTCTCCCCTCGTGGGGAGACATAAATAAGAATTAAAATAGGAAGTTTGATTTTCCATTATTTCCATGTAATAACTGTGGTGGGAATGGAGAGATGGCTCTCACTAAATAGTGGGGAATTGGAGAAAAAAAGGTTAAGAACCACTGATCTAGAGTGTCCCTTTTGCGGGAGCTAGAAAATACCCCCCCCCCCCCACCAGACTGAGCCCATTTTAATTAATTTTTGTCCCAATCCAGAGTGCCCCTTTTCGGAGAGCTCGATTCTTATCCACATTAAAAACCGAGCACTTATCAAACTCTCCCCTCGTGGGGAGACATAAATAAGAATTAAAATAGGGAGTTTATTTTCCATTATTTCCATGTAATAACTGTGGTGGGAATGGAGAGATGGCTCTCACTAAATAGTGGGGAATTGGAGAAAAAAAGGTTAAGAACCACTGATCTAGAGTGTCCCTTTTGCGGGAGCTAGAAAATACCCCCCCACCCCCCCACCAGACTGAGCCCATTTTAATTAATTTTTGTCCCAATCCAGAGTGCCCCTTTTCGGAGAGCTCGATTCTTATCCACATTAAAAACCGAGCACTTATCAAACTCTCCCCTCGTGGGGAGACATAAATAAGAATTAAAATAGGGAGTTTATTTTCCATTATTTCCATGTAATAACTGTGGTGGGAATGGAGAGATGGCTCTCACTAAATAGTGGGGAATTGGAGAAAAAAAGGTTAAGAACCACTGGTTTAGAGTGTCCCTTTTGCGGGAGCTAGAAAATACCCCCCCCCCCCCACCAGACTGAGCCCATTTTAATTAATTTTTGTCCCAATCCAGAGTGCCCCTTTTCGGAGAGCTCGATTCTTATCCACATTAAAAACCGAGCACTTATCAAACTCTCCCCTCGTGGGGAGACATAAATAAGAATTAAAATAGGAAGTTTGATTTTCCATTATTTCCATGTAATAACTGTGGTGGGAATGGAGAGATGGCTCTCACTAAATAGTGGGGAATTGGAGAAAAAAAGGTTAAGAACCACTGATCTAGAGTGTCCCTTTTGCGGGAGCTAGAAAATACCCCCCCCCCCCCCACCAGACTGAGCCCATTTTAATTAATTTTTGTCCCAATCCAGAGTGCCCCTTTTCGGAGAGCTCGATTCTTATCCACATTAAAAACCGAGCACTTATCAAACTCTCCCCTCGTGGGGAGACATAAATAAGAATTAAAATAGGGAGTTTATTTTCCATTATTTCCATGTAATAACTGTGGTGGGAATGGAGAGATGGCTCTCACTAAATAGTGGGGAATTGGAGAAAAAAAGGTTAAGAACCACTGATCTAGAGTGTCCCTTTTGCGGGAGCTAGAAAATACCCCCCCACCCCCCCACCAGACTGAGCCCATTTTAATTAATTTTTGTCCCAATCCAGAGTGCCCCTTTTCGGAGAGCTCGATTCTTATCCACATTAAAAACCGAGCACTTATCAAACTCTCCCCTCGTGGGGAGACATAAATAAGAATTAAAATAGGAAGTTTGATTTTCCATTATTTCCATGTAATAACTGTGGTGGGAATGGAGAGATGGCTCTCACTAAATAGTGGGGAATTGGAGAAAAAAAGGTTAAGAACCACTGGTTTAGAGTGTCCCTTTTGCGGGAGCTAGAAAATACCCCCCCCCCCCACCAGACTGAGCCCATTTTAATTAATTTTTGTCCCAATCCAGAGTGCCCCTTTTCGGAGAGCTCGATTCTTATCCACATTAAAAACCGAGCACTTATCAAACTCTCCCCTCGTGGGGAGACATAAATAAGAATTAAAATAGGGAGTTTATTTTCCATTATTTCCATGTAATAACTGTGGTGGGAATGGAGAGATGGCTCTCACTAAATAGTGGGGAATTGGAGAAAAAAGGTTAAGAACCACTGGTTTAGAGAGAGAGTCTTGGCCTTGTAGAGATCACAAAGGCTACCAGTGGAGGACACCATCTCCTTCATCGACGTGAACCAACGTCTCTAATGACTGACGTTAAAGAAAAGCTTCTTCAGCCATGTCCAGTCCCTAAAAGCATCCCAGGAAGAGACCAGGCTGCAACTGTGGACCAGAGCGTTAAGGAATGACCCCTTCAACTGGCATGGGAATCAGACCTACTGAAGACCTCCCTCCTGGCTCAGAAGACCTTTGGGTCAAGTGGAGGACACACTATATGAATAACTATGACATCTGTATATGAATAAAATTCATGTATATTAATTATATAATAAATATATATTTATATATATTTAGTATATATTTATATACATATTTTATTTTTATTATTTTATATTATTTATATATTATTTATATTTTTATATTATTTTTATATTATTTTATTTATTATATATTTAGTATATAAATATATATTTATATATATTTAGTATATATTTATATATATTATTTATATTTTTATTATTTTATATTATTTTTATATTATTTTTATATTATTTTTATATTATTTTATTTATTATATATATTTATATATTATTTTATTTATTATATATATTATTTATATATATTTAGTATATAAATATATATTTATATATATTTAGTATATATTTATATATATTATTTTATTTTTATTATTTTATATTATTTTTATATTATTTTATTTATATATTATTATATATATTATTTTATTTATTATATATATTTTATTTATTATATATATTATTTATATATATTTAGTATATAAATATATATATAAAATTATATAATAATATTATATAAGTATATAAATATATTCATGCATATGAATAAAACTTTGGGTCAAGTGGAGGACACACAAACCACCTGAGGACAGGAATGGGTCGACAAAAGACTTTCCTTACTCCCCCCAAGTACCTAGCGTCAGCCGGAATTTCCATGGGCAGGGCTCCTTCGCAAGTGGTTCCCATCTGTGGAACACATTACCATGGGTCTACCTCTCTACTGATTAAAACTGGGTTTGTCTTCAAATCCAACGTGAGCAAATTCTTGTCAGAAACCGCCCCATAAGTAACCAAACGCAATGTTAGCACTCCCATAGTGTTCTTCAGCTTTCGGCTGACAATCGTTACGTCTCATTAACCTTTATTCTAGAGAGTGTCTTGGCCTTGATAAGTAATAACACAACAGTAAAGAAAATAAAAACTGACTCCATCTGCAAATGGGGAGAGAAAAGGGACAAACTCTCATTCTAACATTTAACAACTTTATTGGGTCGTCTTCGTTAGTTATTATTTATTAATAACTTTTTCTCGGTCTTGCCGGATTCCAGGACGAGAATTCATCTGGTCTGGTGGAGTATCCAGCTAAATGCTGTTACTTGAGGTGTAACATCACGAGGAGAAAGTGCACCATTCTTTGTATGAACCCGTGTAGTTATTCCAAAGGATCTTATTTGGGCTTTGAATACTATGTTATTTTGACTATTTGGTCAGGGTTTACTTGTAGGGGTCAAGTATCCTCATGCCAGGTTGCCCTGACCCCCTCCCTTTATATAGGAAGGCCGAAGAAACTCGAGGATGGTGTCTGGTAGGCATCAAACTTTCTCTTTATTTTATTTATTAAAAACTGTTTTCTGTGGCTACGGTAGTCAAATGACATCCCGTAGCTGCAATCAGTCCTCCATGCTAGTCCCAGGCCATCTGGCCTTGTCTTGCGCAAGTTGTCGTAGGCAATGAACTTGTTTCGCTGTACGTAGGGGTCCTATCCTAACCATATAAACAACAAAACAGCTATTGCTTATTTTATTCTATTAAACAACGTAAGGTTTTTAAATACATAAGTAACCAAACGCAGTTCAATGGTAGCACTCCCATAGTGTTCCTCATCTTTCGGCCGACAATCGTTACGTCTCATTAACCTTTATTCTAGAGCAGTGGTTCTTAACCTGTGGGGAATTCCCCACTGGTGGGGAATGGCGGAGTTGCCAAGTGGGGAATGACCGGTCGGACAGAAGAACCACTGCTTCAAAATTTAATACAGGGTGGGCCAAAATAAGGGTCCTATCTTTAAATTTGAATAACTTGAATTTGAATAACTTCCACAAAATAAAAGTTAAACTCACCAAACTTTATGTGTGTGTAGACTGACCCTTCCGAGATTTTTTGAAATAAACAAAACAAATTTTAGCCGAAAAACACTTCTTAAAACTTACAAAAACTAAAGTATTGTTTTTTACACTGTTTTGAGTTTTTTAAGCAAAAATAATGTTTTCTAAATGAGGGTACGTTCCTTAGGGCTAATACGGCTCATGCTTGCTTCGGAAGGGGTCCTTTACTTATTCTAAAAAAAAAATTAAAAAAAAAAAAATAAAATAAAAAATTTAAAAAAAATCAATAAATAAAAAAGTTATGAATTTTTAAAAATAGGACCCTTATTTTTGCCCACCCTGTACATTACATCCAAATGTTGACTTACTTTGACCATGATCATTTTGACCATTTTCTTGATTCAATGCCAATGATTCTGTTGTTCGTTTTTTGTTTCTCTCTTGCATGATTGTCACGACTTTCTTTTCATTTTATTTCTCTTCAGGTACATTATTATTATATATTTTTTTCCTTATCTCACAGATACATACCCCAAAGATGGTTGAGATCAAAAACAAATCGCGAAACCGCCTGATTGACCTTGAATCTGATTTGCGCTGCGCTATTTCAAAGGTGGAACCGAACATTGAGGCACTCGTCAAGACAAAACAAATGCAAAAGTCTCGTTAACCTGTATGCGTCTAGTGCTAGTGTTACATTTTTTGTATGCTTTTTATAGGCCAAATATATTTAGAAAAAACATAACGAATCTTTTCGTATGTATTTATTTCCATGTGATAACTGTGGTGGGAATGGAGAGATGGCTCACACTAAATAGTGGGAAATTGGAGAAAAAAGGTTAAGAACCACTGATCTAGAGTGTCCCTTTTGCGGGAGCTAGAAAATACCCCCCCCCCCCCCCACCAGACTGAGCCCATTTTAATTAATTTTTGTCCCAATCCAGAGTGCCCCTTTTCGGAGAGCTCGATTCTTATCCACATTAAAAACCGAGCACTTATCAAACTCTCCCCTCGTGGGGAGACATAAATAAGAATTAAAATAGGGAGTTTATTTTCCATTATTTCCATGTAATAACTGTGGTGGGAATGGAGAGATGGCTCTCACTAAATAGTGGGGAATTGGAGAAAAAAAGGTTAAGAACCACTGGTTTAGAGTGTCCCTTTTGCGGGAGCTAGAAAATACCCCCCCCCCCCCCCCACCAGACTGAGCCCATTTTAATTAATTTTTGTCCCAATCCAGAGTGCCCCTTTTCGGAGAGCTCGATTCTTATCCACATTAAAAACCGAGCACTTATCAAACTCTCCCCTCGTGGGGAGACATAAATAAGAATTAAAATAGGAAGTTTGATTTTCCATTATTTCCATGTAATAACTGTGGTGGGAATGGAGAGATGGCTCTCACTAAATAGTGGGGAATTGGAGAAAAAAAGGTTAAGAACCACTGATCTAGAGTGTCCCTTTTGCGGGAGCTAGAAAATACCCCCCCCCCCACCAGACTGAGCCCATTTTAATTAATTTTTGTCCCAATCCAGAGTGCCCCTTTTCGGAGAGCTCGATTCTTATCCACATTAAAAACCGAGCACTTATCAAACTCTCCCCTCGTGGGGAGACATAAATAAGAATTAAAATAGGAAGTTTGATTTTCCATTATTTCCATGTAATAACTGTGGTGGGAATGGAGAGATGGCTCTCACTAAATAGTGGGGAATTGGAGAAAAAAAGGTTAAGAACCACTGATCTAGAGTGTCCCTTTTGCGGGAGCTAGAAAATACCCCCCCCCCCCCACCAGACTGAGCCCATTTTAATTAATTTTTGTCCCAATCCAGAGTGCCCCTTTTCGGAGAGCTCGATTCTTATCCACATTAAAAACCGAGCACTTATCAAACTCTCCCCTCGTGGGGAGACATAAATAAGAATTAAAATAGGAAGTTTGATTTTCCATTATTTCCATGTAATAACTGTGGTGGGAATGGAGAGATGGCTCTCACTAAATAGTGGGGAATTGGAGAAAAAAAGGTTAAGAACCACTGGTTTAGAGTGTCCCTTTTGCGGGAGCTAGAAAATACCCCCCCCCCCCCCCCACCAGACTGAGCCCATTTTAATTAATTTTTGTCCCAATCCAGAGTGCCCCTTTTCGGAGAGCTCGATTCTTATCCACATTAAAAACCGAGCACTTATCAAACTCTCCCCTCGTGGGGAGACATAAATAAGAATTAAAATAGGAAGTTTGATTTTCCATTATTTCCATGTAATAACTGTGGTGGGAATGGAGAGATGGCTCTCACTAAATAGTGGGGAATTGGAGAAAAAAAGGTTAAGAACCACTGGTTTAGAGTGTCCCTTTTGCGGGAGCTAGAAAATACCCCCCACCCCCACCAGACTGAGCCCATTTTAATTAATTTTTGTCCCAATCCAGAGTGCCCCTTTTCGGAGAGCTCGATTCTTATCCACATTAAAAACCGAGCACTTATCAAACTCTCCCCTCGTGGGGAGACATAAATAAGAATTAAAATAGGAAGTTTGATTTTCCATTATTTCCATGTAATAACTGTGGTGGGAATGGAGAGATGGCTCTCACTAAATAGTGGGGAATTGGAGAAAAAAAGGTTAAGAACCACTGGTTTAGAGTGTCCCTTTTGCGGGAGCTAGAAAATACCCCCCCCCCCCACCAGACTGAGCCCATTTTAATTAATTTTTGTCCCAATCCAGAGTGCCCCTTTTCGGAGAGCTCGATTCTTATCCACATTAAAAACCGAGCACTTATCAAACTCTCCCCTCGTGGGGAGACATAAATAAGAATTAAAATAGGGAGTTTATTTTCCATTATTTCCATGTAATAACTGTGGTGGGAATGGAGAGATGGCTCTCACTAAATAGTGGGGAATTGGAGAAAAAAGGTTAAGAACCACTGGTTTAGAGAGAGAGTCTTGGCCTTGTAGAGATCACAAAGGCTACCAGTGGAGGACACCATCTCCTTCATCGACGTGAACCAACGTCTCTAATGACTGACGTTAAAGAAAAGCTTCTTCAGCCATGTCCAGTCCCTAAAAGCATCCCAGGAAGAGACCAGGCTGCAACTGTGGACCAGAGCGTTAAGGAATGACCCCTTCAACTGGCATGGGAATCAGACCTACTGAAGACCTCCCTCCTGGCTCAGAAGACCTTTGGGTCAAGTGGAGGACACACTATATGAATAACTATGACATCTGTATATGAATAAAATTCATGTATATTAATTATATAATAAATATATATTTATATATATTTAGTATATATTTATATACATATTTTATTTTTATTATTTTATATTATTTATATATTATTTATATTTTTATATTATTTTTATATTATTTTATTTATTATATATTTAGTATATAAATATATATTTATATATATTTAGTATATATTTATATATATTATTTATATTTTTATTATTTTATATTATTTTTATATTATTTTTATATTATTTTTATATTATTTTATTTATTATATATATTTATATATTATTTTATTTATTATATATATTATTTATATATATTTAGTATATAAATATATATTTATATATATTTAGTATATATTTATATATATTATTTTATTTTTATTATTTTATATTATTTTTATATTATTTTATTTATATATTATTATATATATTATTTTATTTATTATATATATTTTATTTATTATATATATTATTTATATATATTTAGTATATAAATATATATATAAAATTATATAATAATATTATATAAGTATATAAATATATTCATGCATATGAATAAAACTTTGGGTCAAGTGGAGGACACACAAACCACCTGAGGACAGGAATGGGTCGACAAAAGACCTTCCTTACTCCCCCCAAGTACCTAGCGTCAGCCGGAATTTCCATGGGCAGGGCTCCTTCGCAAGTGGTTCCCATCTGTGGAACACATTACCATGGGTCTACCTCTCTACTGATTAAAACTGGGTTTGTCTTCAAATCCAACGTGAGCAAATTCTTGTCAGAAACCGCCCCATAAGTAACCAAACGCAATGTTAGCACTCCCATAGTGTTCTTCAGCTTTCGGCTGACAATCGTTACGTCTCATTAACCTTTATTCTAGAGAGTGTCTTGGCCTTGATAAGTAATAACACAACAGTAAAGAAAATAAAAACTGACTCCATCTGCAAATGGGGAGAGAAAAGGGACAAACTCTCATTCTAACATTTAACAACTTTATTGGGTCGTCTTCGTTAGTTATTATTTATTAATAACTTTTTCTCGGTCTTGCCGGATTCCAGGACGAGAATTCATCTGGTCTGGTGGAGTATCCAGCTAAATGCTGTTACTTGAGGTGTAACATCACGAGGAGAAAGTGCACCATTCTTTGTATGAACCCGTGTAGTTATTCCAAAGGATCTTATTTGGGCTTTGAATACTATGTTATTTTGACTATTTGGTCAGGGTTTACTTGTAGGGGTCAAGTATCCTCATGCCAGGTTGCCCTGACCCCCTCCCTTTATATAGGAAGGCCGAAGAAACTCGAGGATGGTGTCTGGTAGGCATCAAACTTTCTCTTTATTTTATTTATTAAAAACTGTTTTCTGTGGCTACAGTAGTCAAATGACATCCCGTAGCTGCAATCGGTCCTCCATGCTAATCCCAGGCCATCTGGCCTTGTCATGCGCAAGTTGTCGTAGGCAATAAAGTTGTTTCGCTGTACGTAGGGGTCCTATCCTAACCATATAAACAACAAAACGGCTATTGCTTATTGTATTCTATTAAACAACATAAGGTTTTTAAATACCGTATATATGGTAATCTGCAAACACTCACAAACACTTTTGGCTATTCTTAATTTGCATATTTATTTCATAAACAACTTCTAATTAATTAATATTCTGTAAAACACATTTTTTATTTGAATCGTCATATTTTCTTATATTATGCGCAATAATTTCGTCGATAGTAAAACATCTGAGATGTTGAGTCTTCAATTTATCGTTTGACAAATATATTAAAAGAAAAAAACAATACACATAAAATTTCAGACAAATGTAAGAAATGTTGTGTGCATTGTTTTTTCTTTTAATATATTTGTTTGTAAATTGTTTCTTCTTAAAACTGTGTTTTGCAGCTACGGTAGTCAAATGACATCCCGTAGCTGCAATCAGTCCTCCATGCTAGTCCCAGGCCATCTGGCCTTGTCATGCGCAAGTTGTCGTAGGCAATGACGTTGTTTCGCTGTACGTAGTGGTCCTAGTCCCGCCTGCTTGAGGTCAGCACGTAGTGTGCCCAGCAGATTTGTGCAGTGCCGTCCTAGTCACGGTTGGTAGGCTTGCGAGCCAGTAACGGCAAAGTCTAGTGCCCTCTGTGCGGGAGTGTCAGAGTCCATTCGTAGGACATGGCCTAACATAGACCATCTTTGTTCAGCGACCTTTGTGGAGAGGGGTTTTTCGTTGCACAGCTCGTATAGTGCCTTGTTGCTGATAAGTTTTTTCGGCCAGCAGTGACCTGTGATGGGACGGAGGTGTCTGCGGTGGCACGCATCCAGCTTGTCAAGCATGGCCTTTGTTATTGCCCAGCTGTTGCTATTGTAGAGCATGATGGACACACAGTACGCGTTATAGAGATGGAGTCTAGTCTTCAACGGGATCTTGATTTGTCGGCTCCAGAGTTTATGTAATGAATGAAACGCTACATTGCCATGTATACAGAGTGAACAAAAAGGAAAGAGGTTGATATGTCCTTAAGTATGGACGAAGGCAATAGTAAAGGAATTTCCCGTTATTATATTTCCCCAGTGGGAAAATAAAGAATTGTTGATAATATTGAATGGTTGTACACCGGCTATGGTGTCAGGGACTCGTCCATGTGTGTATGTAAGTATGTGTGTATGTAAGTATGTGTGTCTGTACACCGGTGTGAAAGTCAGTTCACATGTAAGCAGTTATGTGTGTATGTGTGTGTGTGTGTGTGTGTGTTATATTAAGTTCATGTGTATGAGGTAGTAGCCATTTTGGCTTCTCGATACTTCGTGTCGAAATGGCCAGAGCTAGGTAGCCTGGTCAGGTGTAGTAGCCGTCTACATGTCGAGAGAGGTAAGAAAAAGAGAGTGAGTGGATATTAATTCCACGTGTATGCGGCAGTAGCCATTTTGGCTTCTTGTCTTCTTGTCAAAGGTCGAACCCAGGGCCAAAGGCCCGGGAAGATATCTGTTGCGTCCCCAGAGAGGACGGCATGTGTTTGGCCGTGCCAAAGAAGGAAAGAGAGAGAAGAGGCTTCTCGTGCCTTAGCAGAAAAAGAGAAAGAGAAGATGGCGCTCAAGTGTTTATATAGTTATGCTAGCCATCCGAGATTCGCTTAAGAGAAGGCCACTGATTGATCAAGCCAAGGAGGAAGTAGATTGCTTGAACCAATCAGCAGGCAGCTAAGAAGTCATCGATATTTAAACAATATGACGGCTTGTTAGGAAACTGCTACAACATAACCATTACGAATAAAAAAAAAAAATTTTTTTAAATAAAAATTAAGTATGTGTGTGTCTGTGATATCAAGTCCACGTGTTGAGGCAGTAGCCATTTTGCCGTCTTGTCGAACCCAGAGCCAAAAGTCTCGGGAAAATATCTGTTGTGTCTCCAGAGAGAGGGGATTTGTGTTTGGCAGTGCCAAAGTAGGAAAGAGAGAGAGGTGTCGTCTCGTGACACTGGAGAAAAAGAGAACGGCGGATGGCGGTCCAGTGTTAATATAATTATGCTAGCCATCCGAGATTCGCCTAAAAGAAGTCCACTGATTGAAGGAAGTAGTTTGGCTGAACCAATCAGCAGGCAGCTAAGAAGTCATTGATATTTAAACAATATGGCGGCTTGTAGGAAAATGTTACAGATGCAGCACTTCCTTGCCTGTCCTCTACTGTCCAACCAGTGCAGCTTAAAAGATCTTTGATCCAAATGAAATATACTTATCCAAGTCGTTTGTGTAATGTAAAAGGTTAACTTTGTTGTGGAATGGATAGATTTTCATTGCGGCAGATGTGAGGAGGGATTACAAAGGCTACGAACACGATCTCCTTCATGGGCGTAAACAAATGACTCAACGACTGAAGTCAAGAAGCTTCTTCAGCCATGTCCAGTCCTTAACAACATCCCAGGAAGAGACCAGACTGCAGCTGTGGACTAGAAGGAAAGAAAGTAACACCCTCTTACTAACATGGAAATTCCCGCCCCCCCCTTTCTGAAGTTCACCAAAGTTTACCAACCTAGCCCAGAAGCAACCTGGGTCCAACGGAAGACACGCAACAGCGTGAAAACAGAAAAAAGGGGGCGATCAAAAGTTGCTATGGCCAGATATTTTTTTTTTTTTTTTTTAACATAGTTCACCCCAAACAAGGCAGGACGCCACTGTAGACGTAAGGGGCTACTGAGAAAAAAGGGATCTGCTCAGCGAGATGTCTGTTTACATTAGTTTTAAATTTCTGCATGTCAGTACCGTCGGGAAAACAGGGGGCAGGAAGGGAGTTCCAGAGACCAGCAGCACGAGGAAAGAAGCTATTTGAGTAGAAAGCTCTCTGGCATCTGGGGGACCTCCACAGTGAATGGATGGGATTTAGCTGATTGTCGAGTTGGTCTAGTGAATTTACGTCGAGGGGGCACCAGAGTAGCCAGTTCATCGGAGCATAATCCATTGAAGTATTTGTAAAACAAGCACAAGGATGCTACATTGCGGCGATGGGACAGGGACTGGAGTTTGGTTGACAGTGAGGGACCTATTAGGTTGGCGACTATTTTTTGGACCTTGTCAAGGAGGGAGAGACTAGTAGATGATGCACCAGCCCAGATGTGGCAACAATACTCCATGCATGGGTGGATGGTGGCTTTGTAGATATATAGGATAATGTCAGGTGTAGGAGTTTACTAACACGGTAAAGGGAGCCCACCTTCTTTGCTGCAGCCTTCAATGTATTTGTTCCAATTCAGGTTATCTGTGAAGGTTAGGCCGAGGAGTTTAAATGATGAACTCTCAGACAGGGTGCAATTTGCCATGACAATCGGTGTTTGGAGAGGTTTCTTGTAATTATTAAAGGAAAAGAGCTTTGTCTTTGCGGCATTAAAAGTTACCAACCATTTATAACCCCAATCCACTACAGCCTGGAGGTCATTTTCTAAGGATTCAGCTATTGCCTCGGATGGGCTACAAAACCGACCCAACCATCTGCGAATGTGGAGAGGAGGACGATATGATGCAGCACTTCCTCGCCTGTCCTCTACTTCCCAACCAGTGCAACTTGAAAGATATCGCAGAGTACCATACTACTAATAATAATAATAATAATAATTATAAAAATACACGGAACTTGTTAGTAAATTGAAAGGGATATGGTGCATGAAGAAAGTCGATATAATACCAATAATTGTAGGAGCACTAGGAACAGTACCGAAAAAAACAGGAAAAAAGACTGGGAAAAATTGAAATCGAAGGCATCACTGAGACCATACAAAGGACGGCAATGATAACAACAGCTGCAATCTTAAGGAAAATCCTCGAATGCGGAAACCAACCTGCATAAGCTACGAACGGTAACCAGTCGCATGGATATTAAAACAGGAAGAAAACAAAACTACAGGAAAAACACAACCACATGAACCGAAACTGCAAGAAACTTCATAAACTGTACTCATCCCCCCCATTCCCCCCAAAAACAGTGATGGCACCAGCCTCGGCTGATACCTCACAAAATAGTCGTGAAGGGTCAAGGAGGATGGAAAGATCGAGGAGGGAGAGCACTGACCAGACCTCCACTGGAAGAGTGCGAAGAGTACTGTGACCTTGGGGAGGCTTATTGCTACTCAAATCCCAGAGGAGACCAAGGGTCGCTGCCAGCAAGAAATCAATGGTAAGTGACTGTTGCGATAACGCAAAGTCATTTGCAACGGTTATCGAAAGAGGTGGAGAGTACTGGAAATCTGGGGAGGCTTGTCACTCAGATTCCAGGGAACACCACCGGTTATTATCAGTGAGCAATCACTGATTATGACTTGTGAGAACTCCAAGTGAGTACACATAATAATAATAATAATAATAATAATAATAATAATAATAATAATAATAATAATACAAAGGACTGCGTAAAAAAGTGGAAGGGAAACTCTCGTATGACCGCATGCTTCGAAGACACGCAAAGATCTGATTTTCGACGCTTTGTTCGATGTTCATCTAAACGTCAAATATAGTGGGCCTTTTGGGCTGCCGTAGTTTTAATGCAAGATGGCGGCATCTGTAGTAATATTATTATTATTATTATTTATTTATTTATTTATTTAGTACAATTTTAAAGTCAAATAAATTTTTTTTAAATTTTAAATACTGTTTTGTTTATCTAAATATAGAGATTCCTAGAATTTTTTTCTATTTAAATATTAATATAAAAAAAAATTGACTATTAAAAAAAATAATAACGCTTTTTGGCATGGCGGGGTTATTGTAAATAAGCGCAAAATAACATTGCTCCCAAATCTAATTAAACCAACATCATTGAATGGTACATCGATGACCGCATGGGTCACGAAACAATGTTGAGCGAGCAATCATTTCTTGTTTAATACCGTTTAGCTTTTGGGTACGGTACTTCTACAGTATTTGAACCGAACTGTTTTGGGAGTTTTAACCCTAACATCTCACACGGGTATCCAATGCGAACACGATTCAAATAATAAATAAATAAATAGGACTAAATTCGAATGTAATTTATGGTCAAAATTACATTTTAAAGGCAAAACAAATAAAATACTATGGTTTACCGATTTGTGATCCCGAAACCAAAAAACGGTGAAGCGCCACTACTCTAGAAAAGAACCCTAACCGTTCGACATTCGAAAGTGATTTCGATGCCTCTAAACTGTCGATTCGAAATTTGATTCGAAACAAGTGTGTATCGGTAAACGTCAAGTATTAATGCTCGTTTGTGCTGCTAAATTAATGAAGGCAAAAAAAAAGCGGCATTTCTTGATGATCGCGTCATGATTTTATTTATCAATGAACCCCAAAAAATACCCGATTTAAAAATATTGTTATTAATGACTGTTGTATGCGACGTACAATGAAGACAATAACGCATAAACGAACGTTATTTAAATAATAACAATACCTTTATTATGATGATAATAATAATAATAATAATAATAATAATAATAATAATTCTATATGATAATAATAATAATAATACTTGTATATAATAATAATAATAATAATAATAATAATACTCCTATATGATAATAATAATAATAATAATTCTATATGATAATAATAATAATAATAATAATAATAATACTTCTATATGATAATAATAATAATAATACTTCTAGATAATAATAATACTTCTAGATAATAATAATAATAATAATAATAATAATGATAATAATAATAATAATAATAATAATAATAATAATAATAATAATAATAATAATAATACATACTCCTATATGATAATAATAATAATAATAATAATGATGATAATAATACTTCTATATGATGATAATAATAATAATACTTCTATATAATAATAATAATAATGATGATAATAATGATGATAATACTCTATATAATAATAATAATAATAATAATACTTCTATATGAAAATAATAATGATGATAATACTTCTATGTGATAATAATAATAATAATAATAATAATAATAATAATAATAATAATAATAATAATAATAATACATACTCCTATATGATAATAATAATAATAATAATAATGATGATAATAATACTTCTATATGATGATAATAATAATAATACTTCTATATAATAATAATAATAATGATGATAATAATGATGATAATACTCTATATAATAATAATAATAATAATACTTCTATATGAAAATAATAATGATGATAATACTTCTATGTGATAATAATAATAATAATAATAATAATAATAATAATAATAATAATAATAATAATACTTCGTCATAAAAATAATACTAATACGGTACTGGTACAGCTTTTGAACCAGACAAAACCGACTTTTGCCGACGCAGAATTACGTTAACAGCCGGAGAAGGCCGAATGAAAACGAACTGGCGTCAAAATCAAAACCAGGCGGCGTTCCAACAGAAAAGAAGAAAAAAATTCAACACCATTTAAAACAAGATTACGTAAACAGTCGGAAAAAGCCGAACGAAAAGTCGGTTTTGTCTCGTTCAAAAGCTGTACTTGTTGTACCAATAATAACTATACTTTTATAAAAGCTATTACTAATGGAGATTTGGTATCTGCGTCTGAAGCCGAAACTATACTCTGACTTTAATTGTACTATCTGTTAATAATGCTTAATTCAGGTGGGGTAGTGTAGTATCTGTTCTGTTGGGAGGGGGGGGGGGGTGTAGGCTCAGCGTTGTTCGTCAAGATACCATCTTCCAAGACATTACCTCCTTTTTTTTTATATCTGTTCTGTTTTTATGAGAGCATCCTCCCAGGCATTAACTCCTTCTTTGGGGAGTGGAGTATGTCGTATATGCTCGTTCGTCATGATACCATCCTCCAAAGCATTACCTCCTCCATTATGTGTTGGGGGATGGGCAGTGTGGTATATGTTCGATCGGCATGATACCATCTTCCCAGGCATTATCTCCTTCTCTGGTGAGGGGACAGTGTCGTATATGCTCGTTTGTCATGATACCACACTCCAAGGCATTACCTCCTCCTTTTTATTTGGGGGGGGGGAGAGGGGCAGTGTGATATATGTTCGAGCGTCATGATACCATCTTCCCAGGCATTATCTCCTTCTCTGGTGAGGGGACAGTGTCGTATATGCTCGTTTGTCATGATACCACACTCCAAGGCATTACCTCCTCCTTTGTATTGGGGGGGGGGGAGAGGGGCAGTGTGATATATGTTCGAGCGTCATGATACCATCTTCCCAGGCATTATCTCCTTCTCTGGTGAGGGGACAGTGTCGTATATGCTCGTCTGTCATGATACCATCCTCTAAGGCATTACCTCCTCCTTTGTGTGTGTAGGGGGGGGGGGGGCAGTGTAGTATATGTTCGTTCGTCATGATACCATCGACCAGGCTAGCAAAAACATACCACCGAAAAAAGTATATATTTGCTGCTGCTGCTAATAATAATAATAATAATAATAATAATAATAATAATAATAACGGATTAATTTAATATTAAAATATGTGTTCCTATTTTTCCAGATATGTTATTAAGAAAGTGGTCATTTTTACTACACAGCACAGTAAGAACAATAGCATTAATTTATTTAATATCACTAATTAATAAGTAATCATTAGGCATTATTTAATTATAAATGAATGGTTGGTAGTTGCAGTAATGTTCGTTTGAAAGAAGTTGACCTCTTTCGGTTGCGAGGAGGAATTAGTTAATTTATATTATTCGAAAAAACAATTGCTTGTTCTTATCTTAAGTAGGGGTGAATTATTAATCGTAAATACATAATATACTAAATATAGCCCACATTACCCAACCTTGCGCCTAGCAATCGTGTTCTAAAATTGATCGTTTAATTATTCTAAGATAGAATCCTTAAGTTTATACAGAGATTATTGTTATTATTATATAGAATTATCATTATGAATTTTGGAATACAGCTGCTAGGCGTAAGGGTTGGTAATGTGGGCTATGTTTAGTTTAATTTAGTTTAGTTTTATGCAAAGCGGGTAAAAAGGGTTGGAATCCCTTCGTGAAAATTCAGATACCTTCGGTTTTTGTGCAATTTTTAACAATCGGTATTAGACACCAATTAATAAATATTTACCTAAATTATTGCAGTTGCTTTGGGGTATTTCAAAGGGTTTTTTAGGGAACAACCTCCCATTTGAAAATGCATAGTCATTTAGGTACCAATTAAGCCAGGTTCCCTCAATTTCAATTTCTTCTTAAGACACCCGCTTAATCCTTAAATTTGAGACATTTTCTAGAATACAAAACCATGCAATGGATTTTGACAAAAAAATGGAATAAGGATTCTAAAGATAACGTTTAGTATCATTGTATCTTGATTTTAATCTCCCTAAGAGAAAGGAGTGGACATAAAAGTGGTGCAAAACTGTTCGGGGAATTCATTTGGCACAACCAAGTAAAAGCAATTTAAAATTTAAATAGATTTCATTTTTATTAAAATAATTCCATATATATATATATATATATATATATATATATATATATATATATATATATTTAGTCTTTGGTCTTATGTAGATTAGGACCCAGGCTAACCCTAACCGACGCCAAGTCGATTTAAGCTTGGGTCCTAATCTGCATAAGTACCTAGTCTTTAAACGTATATTATATAAAGATTAAGGTATAAAATATTTATTCCGGTAATTTTATGGAACCAACACCGTCTACAATCGAGTGCGTTTTTTTTTTATCCCGGACTTAGGGTTAGTGTTGGGGTTAATAAAAGGATGCTTTTTAGGGAACTAGCGATTTCAGTATACCCCAAAATGTTGTTGTTTTGTTTGTTTGTTTGTCAATTTAGCCTTTAATTTCTTATATAGAAGAGGTTTAATATATTTATTCCTTTTTGTTTCGAGGTAAACATCGACATTTTTATCCGTTAACCAGATTATTCGTTGTCCATAAGTTTTAAATTTAAAAAAGAAAATAGATTTCATTTTTATTAATTCCTCTGTGTATGCGTGTGTGTGTGCTTCTACAGAATTTGAACCGAATCAAACAGAGTTAAATTAGGGTTTAAAAAAAAACGGTTCGGTTCAAATTCTGTAGAAGTAGTTTTTTTGTTTTTTTTTTTAATAAGGTCTATTTAGCTTTTTTCAAATTTCTGCAAATTAATAAAAATAAAAAAATCAGATCGCAACATTTTCCAAGATAACCGCTTCAAATATAATAAAATTATTCCTTTTTTTTATCATTTAGCTTTTAATTCATAATATATCTATATATATATATATATATATATATATAAGGTGTAAAATATTTATTCCTTTTTATTTCGGGGTAAACAGATTTCTGACATTTTTATCCCTTTGGTAAAAATGTCCGTTAGTTAAATTGTCCGTTGTCCAAATTTCCGTAAACAAAGTTGTCAATTTCAAAAAAAAAAAAAATTTCATTTCATTTTTACTAAAAGTAATGGTAAAATTGTCGATTTCCAACCAAAATGACGGACAATAAATCGTCTGCAATTTTCTGATTTTTTTTTTTTCCGACCTCACAAATGAGTAAGTAAATCCAAATAAATTGTTTTGGACTAATTTGCCAATTGTTATTTCCTTTAAAATAATTCAAGGTAAATTTTAAATTAGTCCAAAGAAAATTATTTGGGTTTACTTACTCATTTGTAAAGTCGGAAAATATCAGACGATCTATTGTCCGCTATTTAGGTTGAGAAACGACAATTTTACCAAAATAATTTTTTTTTAATAATATTTATTTAGCTTTTTAGAAATCCCTGCAAATTAATAATAATTATAATAATAAATAATTAATAATAATAAATAATAATAATGATAATAAGAAATTAGACAGAACTAGTCACTAAAATGTCCGGAAACCAAATTGTCCGTTGTCGAAATGTCCATAATCAATTCCAAATTTAAAAAAAAAAAATAGATTTTATTAAAATGATTCGTTTTTTTTTTTTTAATATCTATTTAGCATTTTTTTTTAATTATTCCTGCAAATTTAATTTAAAAATTCTTGAATTTTATTTCTTTTAAAAAAAATAAAATAAAATAAATTAATTCTTAAAAAAAATGACGAAAAATGATCTATTTTTGATGTTTTACTTACGAATGAATGCAACCCTGGATCCAAAAAAGGCAGTTTTTTTTTCTTTTTCCTTTTCTCTTCTGCAATCGTAGAAAATCCTTTTTTGAGTTGATCAATTACAAAAAAATAAATATCGTCGCTTGAAGGACAATGCTCCCCTTGTTTTGAGCTTTTAAATTCCGTAAATATTTGCCCCCTTTTTTTGGTTTGTTTGTCTTAAATTTCTCGAAGAGAGAAAAATCTCGGCGACTTTTTAGAAAACGGTTCGGAAAAAAACAGCAAAATTAGAATCTTGCGTAGTGTACACACAAACCAGTGACGTCATCGGTTTGTGTGTTTATATGTACCACGTGCGCCATTCTATGTCGACTGCTAATTTTTGGGAGGGGGGGGCGTCTCTCTCTCTTTCTCTCTCTCTCTCTCTCTCTCTCTTTGTCCGTCTGTCTGCCCCCGCTCTCTCTCTTCTTTATGGCGCGAAAGTAGGGAGCAGAGAGGGAACTCTTTTTCCCTCTCTCTTTGTCTGTCTGTCTGCCACCCCCTCTCTCTCTTTGCTTCTCTCTCTTTGCCTCTCTCTCTTTCCCTCTCTATTTGACCGTCTGTCTGCCCCCTCTCTCTCTCCTTTATGGCGCGAAAGTAGGAAGCAGAGAGGGAACTCTCTTTCCCTCTCTCTTTGTCTGTCTGTCTGTCTGTCTGCCATCCCCTCTCTCTCTCTCTCTCTTTCTTTCTCTCTCTCTCTTTTCTTTTCCCTTTGTCTGTCTGTCTGTATGGCTCCTTTCTCTCCTTTACGGCGCGAAAGCAGGGAGCAGAGAGGGAGCTCTCTTCCCCTCTCATCCTTATCTGTCACCTCCCCCCCTCTCTCTCTCTCTCTCTCTCTCTCTCTCTCTCTCTCTCTCTCTCTCTCTCTCTCTCTCTCTACTTAATGTTCGCCCCCAAACAAGGCATATTATCACTGACGCGTAAGGGACTACTAGTGTGATAGGGGTCAGATTTATAAGAGACAACCTAGGTGGGGAGTTGAGCAACAATATATCGGCTGATATTTGGTGTGTGTGTGGGGGGGGTGCTTATCTACTCTGTCTTTCTCTTTCGCTTTCCTTTTTCTTTTTCTTTCTCAATTTCTTTTTCTTTACTTTTATTCGTATGTCGACTGCTAATTTTTTGGAGGGGGGACCTCATAGATGCCCCCCTCTCTCTCTCTCTATCTCTCTCTCTCTCTCTTTCTCTCTCTCTCTTTCTCTCTCTCTTTCTCTCTCATCTCTCTCTCTCTTTCTCTCTCTCTTTCTCTCTCTCATCTCTCTCTCTTTCTCTCTCTCTCTTTCTCTCTCTCTTTTTCTCTCTCTCTCTCTTACTATCTCTCTCTCTTACTCTCTCATCTCTCTCTCTCTCATCTCTCTCTCTTACTCTCTCTCTCTCATCTCTCTCTCTCATCTCTCTCTCTCTCTCTCATCTCTCTCTTACTCTCTCTCTCTCTCTCTCTCTCTTACTCTCTCTCTCTCTCCCTTTCTCTCTCTCTCCCTTTCTCTCTCTCTCTCTCCCTTTCTCTCTCTCTCATCTCTCTCTCTCATCTCTCTTTCTCTCTCTCTCTTACTCTCTCTCTCTCATCTCTCTTTCTCTCTCTCTCTTACTCTCTCTCTCTCTCATATCTTTCTCTCTCTTTCTCTCTCTCTCTTTCTCTCTCTCTCTCTTTCTCTCTCTCCCTCTCTCTCTCTCTCTCTCTCTCTCTCTCTCTCTCTCTCTCTCTCTCTCTCTCTCTCTCTCCAGCAAAAGTCTTGGCTAGAACAGAGGCGCGGACGATAAATACTATATTTTTTCTCCTGTTGTTTTTTAGGAGTACAACTTTTTTTTTCTCCAGTATTATTGTAGTTTAACACCCTCAGCTAAATCACCCCCACCCCCAATAAAATTAGATCTACTATTTTTTTTGTAGGCGATTGCGTGTGAATACCCTGCGAAACTTAGCGGAAAGAAAAAAAGAAAAAAAAAAAGAATTAAGGGCTCTTGTATAGATCGGGTACACGGCGAAATTTATTTTATAAGAGTTCCAATGGTGTAAGGGGCAGATAACTCAAATATCCATTTTTTAAATAAGAAGTCATGCAAATTTAGTTAAGAGAACATTTTTCGAATAAATAACAATTTGAGAAAATCAACAGTATATTGATAGAACATTTATTGAAGAAAATAGAATTTGGGAAAATCAACAGTATATTGATGGAACATTTATTGAAGAAAATAGAATTTGGGAAAATCAACAGCATATTTTTTCATTTCAAAACCAGCAAAACGAACAGTCCTATTGTTTGGATTAACAGATTTTTTATTTTTTTTATAGTTTAAAATATTAAATTATCGCAGATATTTTTTTTATTATTGGAATTAATGTGGCGGCATCCCTGGACGGGACCGTCACTAAAAAATCCGATTTAGTGTCTTTTTCATAGCCACCAAAAACCCAAAGATGGCGTGGAATACGGCCGGTATTATATTTACGGCGTGAAATTATGTACTTAAAAAAGAGTGGCACACGCTAGGAAGTAAGTGTAGTATCTGTTCCGATGGATACTGCACCCCTATAGACGGATGTCGTCTTGTCCTTCGGGACTTGATTCCACTTGTCTGTGGGTTTGTCCTGTGCAGTTCTAGGAGGTCCACCCTCCCAGGCTTCGCCTCCCCTCTTTGGGGAGGAGTAAGTTTATTGCTTACTGCTTGAGGCGCCCCTACCGGGGAATGCCGACGGGGCTGCCCAGGCAATTCTTAAATGGCCAGAGTGCTCACCTCTCGAGCGCTGGCTTTTAACCCCACTTACTCGACCCAAGCTGTGGTCACATCTTACTTGTGGGAGTAAGATAAAACTGGCCTTGTGCCTAACTCCTGCAGAGGAGTAAATAAATAAATAAAAAAGAGAGAGTTGTCTGCCCCTTCTTACACCATTGGAACTCTTCTAAAATAAATTTCGGCGGTGTACTCGATCTATACAAGAGCCGAATTAAGCACTCCAGAAAAAACATTCGACTCTGAGTCAACTTGCCGCTATTCCGAATTCACAACAGCAAGTCGTAATCAATGAACTGTCTCTCGAGTCATGATTTTTAAAAAGTCAAACTCTTTTTCATCTAAAACTTTATACTGCTGAAAGGAAAAGTCGGTGCTTATGGTGATTAGCGGCCAATGAAAAAATTATTTTTCTATAAAAACAATAATATATACTTATTAAGCATTATATTCTTACTCACTGTACGAAAAAGTAGAAAAAATTATCCACTAGAACTTTAATTACAAGTATTTTTCCATTCTGCGTATCATAACAGCGACTCGTTCAGTAAGCGTCCATCTTGTTTTTTAAGAAGATTTCAGTTATCTGCCCTTCAAATCTTAAAAACAAGATGGACGCTTACTTTATATTTAATTTTCATTTTAAAAATATTTACCAGCAAGTTTTAATGACGTTTACAAGTTTAATTGCGACTTGCTGTTGTGAATTCGGAATAGCGGCACACTGACTCAGAGTCGAATATTTTTTTCTGGAGTGCCAAGAATTATTTTAGAATTTAGAGTTGGCGATCAGTTTCGTACATAAATTTAGTTCGATAAAAATAATTTATGTAAAAAAATTTAAATATTTGTAAAAAACATTTGTTACACAACATAATTCTTTTGTTTTAAATAATTTATTTTTATATAACTCCCTAAAAGGCTTTACTTCGTTTCGTTTGACCTATCCTCCGTTTCGATCTTTATATCGACTAGTTTTACAGGCCGGCCATCTTTGATCTATGCCAGTATGTCGGCTAATTTACTGTGTAGTAGCTTACATGAATGAACTATTTTCTGTCGATCTACGTGCGCGATGAATCATCTTGGCGCTAAAACCAGGTCACGTGACCAGCATTAATTTTCAGTTCAACACTTCTTCACAAACAAACAATATGTGATCCTGCATTCTTCTGCCGTCGGCCCGGAAGAGAATCGACGAACTCCAGGATAACGATTAT
>OY744554.1:813447-833447 GCA_963556195.1 Sepiola atlantica | reverse complement strand
AATAAAAACATTCCTAAGCCATTCTCTTCTGCTGATTCTTCTAAGAAACAAAACCTTTGTAGACCAGAGGATTCAGAGAGAAAGCAGGTATTTCTGGAAGTTGCTAAATATTTGCAGCAAAATGACGAGGAGCAACTCACCATTGTCGATCTTGTTAAAAAAAATGGGGGAAATTCTCGAGGACACTGGCTTTGAACCATGCAGTCTCTCATACATGAAATCTCGATTGTTAGAACATTTCAAAGACAAAATCATTGTGACTGAAATTAATGGGAAACATAATGTTGTTACATTCTTAAGTACAGCAAAATGTATTCTCCATGAATGCTATGCACAGAGCCGCTCAACAGACAATTCAGAATCAGAGGCGATTAGAATCATAGAGACGGCAGCCAAGCTTATCAAGAATGAAATTAAAGGTATCCAGACAAGTTCAGAATATTACCCGTCTAAGAATGATCTTGAACAGGATGCGATTCTTGAATATGTTCCTAAAAAATTGTTGATCTTTCTCAGGAAGATATTTGCAGGCAAAGACAATGATTTGAAGCTTGCATCAGTTGATGGGACTGAGACATTGAATAATGTTCTGTCATCAGAGTCTATGACCAGGATTGCCCAGAGAATCAAACATGTGAAGGATGTGATAGTTGACCAGCGAACAGCAAAATTGTGGATTCAATACCTTGATATGGTCAAGATCCTGTAATTGTTTATCAAGGCAGAGCGCACCGGGAACTGGGAATTGCACCTTGACGCTGTAAGGAAAACGCTGCCAATATTCGCTGCAGAAGGACAAATCCTATATGCAAAGTCGGCCTACTTGTACTTGCAGCAAATGGAGGGGCTGCCAAAAAGCCATCCTGGAGTGTACCAGAAATTTTCTGAAGGATTTCATGTGATTAGATGGAGTGATCGCTACTGGGCTGGCTTGTCGACGGATCTGGTTATTGAGAAGCATGAATACGTCTGGAGGTGTTACTCATGTCAGAGGAATGGACGAAATTCAACATTGCAAGAACTAGCAGGCATTTGTTATGGCACTAGTGACCAGCACCAGGAGGCTACTTCAGCAAAAAAAGAGCGAGATGTGAGGGATACATGGAAGCCCCTTGCATTTCTCCAGACATATGACTCTTTCACGGAAGATCCGTCTATTCACAGCATTTTAAGTTGAGTAACTGGAGACAAAAAGGTGAATGTGGACAGAGCAAACTCCAGAAGAGAGGCAATCATAGCTTCAATGGTTGGAGAAAATGTCCATGGGTACACTTTTAAAAGAAAGGATCAGGTAATTACATTTGGGTCAAAAGTTTCGCTCAGCAAAGATGAAGCAGTTGAGACTGATCCACATCTCTTATTCTAGAGATTGTGTGTGCTATCTACTAATGAACCCTCAACTCAGCAGCAGCAAGAACATTTCCAGTATGAGCTTTGTGATTACCCACCTGCACTTTTTTATTCTTTCGGACTACCGCGAGAGGAAAAAAAACGTCTTTGGCAGACGCAATATGGGAACTGACTTCCCCTATACAATCAGGTCCACAGTCTTCAGATCCACAGTATCTCTTAGATGGTAGAGCACTACTTCAACGCCTCCCATGGCAAAAAAGTCACAGATTTGATGAGATCTGTGCCCAATACCGCAGATATATCACAACTAGATATGGAAAAGCATGCACTGTCTTTCATGGGTATGAAAGTGGTCCATCCATTAAAGACGTGACTCACCGATGCCAAGCAGGGGGCTCTGTTGGTGTTAATGTGTCACTGACCCCTTTAATGGTGTTAAAATTAAAAAAGGATGTTTTCCTAGCTAATCAAGAAAACAAACAATTGTTTATCAACTTGCTGGGAAAGAGTTTGGAGGAAGCAGGTTGTAAAGTAGTCCATGCATCTGGAGGCGCTGACGTATTGATTGTGAAGACTGCTCTAGAACTGGAACAGACAGGAGAAACCATTTTGATAGCAGATGCCACTGACCTATTGGTCCTTCTATGTTATAGAGATGATGGTTACAACAGCTTCTTCATGCCACAACCAAAGGATAGTGCAAAAAGTGTGAAAGTCTGGAACATCAAAGAGATGAGGAAATCTTTGGGAGATGTGGTCTGTTCCAACATTCTTTTCATCCATGCACTACTGGGTTGTGATTCTACATCCAGTGTTTATGGAATTGGGAAGGCAGCATCCCTTCGAAAGGTGATGAACAATAGAAACTTCCTCAAACTGGTAGAAGTGTTTGGCAAGGATAGCAGTGCAGAGGAGGTTATTGAAGCTGGGGAGAAGACTTTAGTGTGCCTGTACAACGGTAATGATGAGGCGCTTTAAGGAAAAGGTTGCAAAAAGCTCAAAGTATGTTGAGGCCAAATCATTGCCACCAACAAGAGCAGCTACGAAAATCCACAGCCTTCGAGTTTACTTCCAAATTCAGGAATGGAAATGTAGACACCAGCTAAAACCTGACGAGTGGGAATGGAAACTTTAAGATGGTAAATTAGAATCAATCAAGACTGACTTGCCAGCTGGTCCTGTAAATTTGTTGGCTATAATTAGGTGTAACTGTACTTCAGGGTGTACTACAGCTAGATGCAGTTGCAGGAAACATGGCATTGACTGTGTTACATATCCGAGTCGGTGCACGGTAAAGGTTGTTGATAAAACAGATGCACCTGCCGATTGTCAGTTGATAAGATAATTGCCGGATGACCAAAAAGTTATTTGAAAATAAAACAAAAAACTCACAACCAGACAAACACCTGCACAGGAAGAGGCAACATATGATCGATTGTCAAAAAAGTTTCTTCCGACAAAAAAAGGATGCACCTGCAAGAATCACTTAAACAGTGATGTCAGAAGAAAACAGAGATGTCGGAAAGGTTAAAGATCATATTGCCAGGTGCGGTTGTGTCATGCCAGGAAAAGATGGATAGATTTTGGAAGTGTCAAATAAAGTTCAAGCTGTCACCGAGTGCAATCTCAATGAGGTCGTCCAAGTGGCGACAAAATCGTTATATAATAACAACCGAAAATCAAAAGACAGTCAGTTGACGATCGAACCTCGGAGAGAATCAACCGTCTAGTTCCCTGTGCACAAAGCCTCTCCGACCACCACCCTCATCGTCACCGACAAATAAATATACTTATTATATTTTCCTAAGATACCTGTGTTGTCATTTTTATTAAGCCCCGCACAATACAACAACTGTTCAAACTTGTGTGGTAATTGCAAAGGCCTTCACTGCAGCAACTCACCACAGACAGATCTTGATGATGATGAAGTTACCTTTGACTAATTCTTGCCAAGAAATGTTCTTTGGTCCGTTCATGAACTTGTTCTGTGGTGGTTATGGAAGAGCCTTGCCCCAGCATTCGACCAACTGACCATTCCTTTATTGTAAATTGTACTTATTTTGTACCTATTTTTATGAAATGTCAGGAATTAATGTGACAATTGTTGCCTTGAAAAGGGCTACTTAGTCTGTTTTTGTACCTTTTATATTCATATTTGTATAAGAAATTGTTGTGGGTGAACCTACCTACCCTTTAGTAATAACTAAATGGTAGCAACCTGCTACCATAAATACCGGCTTTTGCCGGGAGAACATTTGTGGTACATTTAGGCACTAGCACTGCCAACACTGACTTGTGTATAATTTCTCTGTTCAATACAATTCGTTATTATTATCTCTAAACCTGTTGTTCTTTTATTTCATTGTTGGTACCCCTAAACGGGTCCACAACAGAAATTTAAAAAACACATGAAAACAATGGCAGGGGCTAGTCATTTTCTGATGTTAGTTTATTATTAAGCATATAGCTACCTATCATTACAATTTAAAACACCAAGAAAATGTCAAGCTGGCTTGTGGTGGGCCCTGTGTGGGTTTTCATGCAAAAATATTTTTTATTTTTAATTTAATAAAGGTTTTTTGTCAGGAAAAACGTTTATTTTTGTCAGTAATTGTCAGGAAATGTCAGGAATTTTATGTCTCGAAATTTTAATATTGTTAAGCTGGATTTTAAAGATGGCGCCCGTTGACCCCTTTCAGCAAGGCTAATTTTGGTAAAAAAAAATTTATCTGAAAGAGAGGTTATTCATTCCCAATATCGAAGTTAAAAACCTTTGTTAGCAATTTGTTTGAGATTAGCCACATTTTGACTCGACTACTATCTATCCATCTTTCCCTAAATGTCAGTTCTTTTGGAGTATTTTAAAGGGGTTTTAGGGGTTTTTAGGGGTAAAATAATATGGATAAAAACTTCCATTTGAAAATTCAGATATATCAGATTTTCATTGAATTTGATCCATCACTTCTTGATTCGTAAAGGAACATAAAAGTGATACAAAACTGTTCTCTTCCGGGGAATTTATTTTACCCGTTCTGGGACGGGTATCATTCTAGCGTATATATATATATATATATATATATATATATATATATATATATATATATATATATATATATATATATATATATGTATATGTATATATATATATATATATATAAGGTTAATACAACAAAAGATATATATATATATATGTATATATATATATATATATATATATATATATATATATATATATATATATATATATATATATATTTAATAACTAATATAAGTTAGCAAAACATTTATACGGAACAAAACTTAGGTTTAGTATACGGAACGTTTATGTTTTTGTCTTTTAAGGGAAGTGGGGTCTGATCAACTCTGCTGGGAAGCCATGAAATGAAATACTGTCTTGTTTTTAAATCCCCGAAACAGTTTTTCATGGTAAACAACTGATGATCCCTTAAATCCTGTTAGAAGCAAACTAATATAATAACTGAAAAAGTTAAATTGACTGATTTTCCACTGAACGACTTGGGACTTAAAGTTTTTTTGTTTTTCTTAAATATAGTTTTAATGGTTGAGAAACTTCCAAGACTATATATATATATATATATATATATATATATATATATATATATATATATATATATATATATAAATAAGTTATTATGTGTACAACCTTAATGTGTGTATAGTTTTTCTTTTTATAATTCTGTTTTGCTCTGTTTGAATTACATTGAGCTCTGTTATTCAGATTCTCTACACAAAATTGAAATCCACACACTATATTTATATATATATATTTTTTTTTTTTCGCGTTCTACAATTCATCGGACTTCCTCTCAACGGAAATTTACCACCCGGACAAACCGCATATCTTTTTTACGAAACTTTTCTTTTTTCACTGCGTTTTTTTAATAACATTTTTCATATTTTTCAAATATTTGAACTTTGGTTTTTTCGAAAGCCAACTTATCCATCTGTATTTCTCCTCTGATGATAAGATCTCGATCTTTGAAAAGCCTTGGCTTAAGGAAAGAATAATAAACACTAGTTTATTACTGAATACACCTTGCATTGAACAATTGAAATTTGAAATAAATCTGGACATTCGTCGCATATTTATCACTCTTTTTTCTTCTATCTCTCTCTCTCTCTCTCTCTCTCTCTCTCTCTCTCTCTATATATATATATATATATATATATATATATATATATATATATATATATATATACGGTTAATACAACAAAAGATATAAGAGGCAACTAATATCTTTAATTAGTGAACATCCGGATAAAATGTATATATTATGGTGTCGACCTTAGGGTGAATACATGTGTGTTTGAGAAAAAAAATCGATCTGAAAGAATGTTTTCTAAAGTAAATTTCGATTTTTTTTTTAATATTTTAGATTTTTTTTTAATATTTTGGATTTCTTTTTAATATTTTGGATTTTTAAAAAATATTTTGGATTTTTTTTAAATATTTTGGATTTATTTTTAATATTTTGGATTTTTTTTTCTTATGAATCATTGTTCTAGAAGATTCAAGAGTTGGTTGATCCCAAAAGAAAACGTTGATTGTCTAAATAATTGAAGAAACAGCTGTTAAAATGAATCTGTTTGCTGGAGAATAACGATATGGTCGTTGGAATCTGCTTTTTTTTCTTTCTTTTCTTGTATATTCATAAATGCTCTGGAATTATATATTAATATCTATTGAGCTTAAACACTGAACTTTTGACTATAGGAAATAAATATTAAATCATTTATATATATATTTCTCTCTAAGCTTGACATGAAAGAAATATCTGATGTCCTTAGGCTGGGAAGGATGAGATGGCTTGGCTATCTCGAGTGAAGAGCCAGCTGGATCTCCCAAAAAAAAAAGTTACTTTCTTCTCTTGTCATTCTTCTGAAGCGTCCATGTAGTTGTTTTTCTTCCCACTTTTCTTTTCTTGTCGTTTTGTTTCTGGTTTCGGTGCTTCCCGAGTTGCTCGTTGGAACGGTGTCTCTTACTGTCAGTGATAAGGATTCCCCTGTGTTGATTTATGTATTTCTCCAGCTATTTTTTTTTAGTCTTCCACACAATCTTCTATACTTACCAGTCCTCTTCCCCCCTTCGTTTCTTTTCATGTAGAGTCTGCCCATATCGTCTTTTGTGTGTAAGGCATTGTGCATGGTCATTCATTTTCTAGTCCTCTGATCAAGGTGGCTGAGTTCTTCTTTAGTCCAGCCTATGAATGGTCCAGAGTATCTTATTAGCGATACTACCCAGGTGTTTATACCTTTTACTAGATTCATCATCATCATCATAATCATCATCATCATCATCATCATCAACCGGTTTATTTGTTGAATCAGGCCACAATTAATCCTCTGATGAGGGTGGGGCCTGATTGTCTAGTCTCGAAATCTAAGTCTTCCTCTCCACTCCTGTATTTGGCAAGGATTGATGGAATCCATACCCATGGCCTTCCTATCACGTTTGACTACGTCCTCCCAAGTCAACTTGGGTCTGCCAGTGGTGATGTTCTCTGCTGGCACATTCAACTGTCGGACCTTAGCAATCCAGCCATCGCTACGCTCAATGTGACCCAACCAACGCAGTCTGTTCTTTCGCTTGATGTCCGCAAGGCTTTTCAAGTCGACCTGTGAGAGCAGGGATTCAAAAGAAACGTACTGTTCAGGCCTCACCAATCAGATCCATCTGACCATTGCCCTGTCATTACGGCACAGCTTCCTTAGTATGCCAGCAGAGACAGCCCAAGTTTCTGAGCCATACAACAGCACACTTCTGACACATGAGGAGTATACACGCCCTCTCGTATTATATAATTTCGTTTCTAGGAGTTTTCTTGTTCTTCGTAAGTATTCTTTCCCAATCTTCTCTTTCATTTCTGTAGCTTTGATGGTGTCTGCTTCCAGAACTCCCAAATATTTGTAGCTATCCTGCTCGCCTAGCACCCTCATCTCTTCTTGGTTGGGGAGCGCCATGCCCTCTGTCGTCTCCAGTTCTCTTCTTTTCATTTCTAGTAGTGCACACTTTTCTTTACAATTTACTGTCTTTATATTTACATTTTTGAAATATAAATAAATTGATCTGAGATTTACCGTCTCTTGTCATTTATTTTTGTTTATCCCATATTCCACTTTCCGGTTCTCAACATTGCATTGCTCCTGCCTCGGAATTCTAACCTTCATACTTACTTGTTTACCAGCAATGCTTCAAGCAAACTACAATTTCCTTTATATATATATATATATATATATATATATATGTGTGATTTCTTGAAGGTTTACCAAAGCATTCCGTTCACGAGACCAATCATCACCACAAAAGACTTTTTCATTCAAATATTATTTATTTTTCATATATATTCAAATTAAAGAGTTTTTTCCCTACACGTGTTTCACTACCAAGCAGGTACTTGCTTGGCAGATCATCAGGGAAATTAAGTATCTGAGATAAAGGTTTCAACGAATGCTTTGGTAAACCTTCAAAAAATCACATATAAATGCTCTGTACCCTGTAATCGAGTATCATCGAGCTTGTTTTATTGGCCTAATCCCGGCTTTCAATGAATCATCTATTTTATAAGTGAAAAATCTAAATATATATATATATATATATATATATATATATATATATATATATATATATATAGGTTTTCCTCAACTGACACAGCCGGTCCAATTTTTTTATCATCACCATCATCATCTGATTTATTTTTAACAGGCCTTTGTTTAGTCCTCGATAAGAGGGGGGCGCCTGTCTGTCAGTCTTGATCTAAGTCCTCCCTTTCCAGGCTCGGCGGTCGTAAGGATCAAAGTTGGCAATCTCCAGGGCTGCCCGGTCGCACTTATACAGCTCATCCCAAGAGAGCTTTGGTCTTCCAGCCTGCCGACTTGATACGATGACATGTCTTTAATAATAGAAAATTAAATTTTAGCGATTTACGAAGACGTAGTGCAAATATGACAGCCATTTTGGAGATTATTCAAAGGGGAATAACCGTTAATGAATTACGCTTATCCCCCTTTGAATAAATCAAAATGGCTGTCATATTTGCCCGTCCTCTTCGTACATCGCTAAAATTTAATTTCTTTTTATATAAAAAAAAAACTACTTGATTGATTTACGTGATTTTTTGGTATAGGATATATTCAGCCCGTGACAGGTACGTACATCAAACAGATATTCCTCAGTTTTATTTATTTTATTTTTTTTCGAAAGTATCCACTAAACTGGATAAGCACCAAGAAATTTAATAGAAGTTATAAGCATTTTAAGTTCTGTAATTATTGGTTGTGAGTAAAGTAACGAGGGGTCCAATGGGTATCTACTTCTTGTCAATAAAAAAGATTTACTCACAACCGGACTTTACTCACAACAATAATGGTAGTTATCCAGATTAGGACCCAAGCTGAACCTAGCCGACGCTAAATTATTCGTTAAAATTTGCTTTTCTTTTATTAAATGAAAACTATTTGATTAATTTACGTGATTTTTTGGCATAAGATATATTCATCCTTTTGGTCGAGATCAAAGTGTAGTATCTGTTCCGATGGATACTGCACTCCATAGACTGGTATTGTCTTGGCCTTCGGGGCTTGATTTACGCCGGTCTATGGAATTGTCCTGTGCAGTTCTAGGAGGTCCACCCTCCCAGGCTTTGCCTCCCCTCTTTGGGGAGGAGTAAGTTAATTGCTTACTGCTTGAGGCGCCCCTACCGGGGAATGCCGACGGGGCTGCCCAGGCAATTTTTGATGGTCAGAGTGCTCACCTCTCGGGCGCTGGCTTTTCAACCCCCACTTTCCGACCCGAGCTTGGGTCACATCTTACTTGTGGGAGTAGGATAAAAACTGGCCTTGTGCCTAACTCCTGGAGAGGAGTAAATTACTATATTCATCCCGTGACAGGTACGTACATCAAACAGATATTCATCAGTTTGTTTGTTTGTTTTTTTGGGGTTTTTTTTTTTTTTTCTAAAGTATCCGCTAAACTGGATAAGCACCAAATAAATAAACTAAAAAAAACTTTCAAGTCTTTTTTAAAAATGTAGACATATGTGAGTCTGTGTGTAGGAGTTTTTTTTACGGGGGGGGGGGGGTAAAAAGGAGGATGCAAAGTTTTCTGAAGCAGATAATCAATAATTAAAAGAAAACAGAATCGTTCCTTCCAAACGAAGATTCCGTGGGGGGGGGGGGGCAGGGCGAACGGAAGAGTTGCGCAATGCACATCCACACGTTTACGTCTATGGACTTATGTCTGCGAAAACGGATGTTGACATTTCTCATTAACAGTCAAGGGAGAAGAAAACATTATGACCGACAACAAGGGAAGGTAAGTTAGTTTTGTTTTTTGTGTGTTTTTTGTTTTTTATTTATTTATTTATTTTATTTTATTTATTTATTGTTTTTGTGTTTTTTTGTTTTTTTTTTATTTATTTATTTATTTTATTTATTTTTTATTTTTATTTTATTTTATTTTTTTTGTGTTTTTTGTTTTTGTGTTTTTTTGTGTTTTTTAAATTTTTTTTTTTTTGTGTGTGTTTTTTTGTTTTTGTGTTTTTTGTGTTTTTTTATTTATTTATTTATTTTTTTATTTTTTTGTATATTTTAGTGAAACAATGACTTTTATCTCGACGGCATCTCTTGTTTTCTCAAACTTCTAATTTGACGTCGGCGAAGATTTGTTGTCTTTATGCATTCAGCTGAGTTGGACTTTTTGCAGTTTCTTTTTTCTATCTATCTATCTATCTATCTATCTATCTATCTATCTATCTATCGTCAGAAATGTATATATATGTGTGTTTGTGCGTGTGTGCGCGTGTGTGCGTGTGTGTGTGTGTGTGTGTGTGTGTAAAATGAAAAAAGAAAACCAAAAACTAAATTATTTATGTATTCATCAACGTTTCGTCTTTATTGTAGACTTCCTCAGGATGAAGAAAAATGAAGGAAAAAAAAATCATACAAGCATCAATTTGAGTTGCCTGAAAGCGGCGAGCTTCAGCTGGGTTATTTTTTCTTCATTTTTCTCCATCCCGAGGAAGTCTACAATAAAGACGAAACGTTGATGAATACATAAATTATATAGTTTTTGGCTTTCCTTTTTTCATTTTCCGTTAAGTCGATTCAATTTATCCCTATCTTTATTCATATATATATATATATATATATATATATATATATATATATATATATATATATATATATATATATATATATATATCTTGGACTTTTGGCCATGATTAAAGTGTAGTATCTGTTCCGATGGATACTACACCCTATAGACCGGTACCGTCTTGGGCTTCGGGTCTTGATTTCGACGGTCTGTAGGTTTGTCCTGTGCACTTCTAGGAGGTTCACCCTCCCAGGCTTTGCCTCCTCTCTTTGGCGCTCCTACCGGGGAATGCCAACAGGGCTGCCCAAGCATTTTTGTAGGCCAGAGCGCTCACCTTCTCGGGCGCTGGCTTTTCGAATCCCACTTTCCCGACCTTGTGTCACATCTTACCGCTGTGGAAGGAAGATAAAAAAAAAACAAAAAAAACATTGGAGAATATGACGTCATAGCACCGGATGTTACGTCATACCACCAGAACCAAAACAGATGGCCACTAACTTTTAAAAACAGATATGAAAGCAAGCAAAATCAGTTTAATCTAAAACTGTAAATGCTATTTTACGTGGATTTCTTCAGATTAACATTTCAAATGAGGATAAAACTAATTTTGGCACATGTTCGTCTTTAACCACTGTCCGTTTTTCACAACTTTTTTTACTGACCAGTTTTTTTTCTTTTTTCGGTGTACACTTACCTATCAGGCTGCTAGAGAATTCCGGGGGTTTTGGAAAAAGAATTCAAATATTTTACATTTTAGGAGGGGGGATCAGTTTCCAATGTAAATTCAACGTAGACTGATCCCCCTCTTTTTGACCATCTCAATTTTTTAAAAAATCTTTTTCGGTGTATAATTTAAAAAAATTTCTTTCCGAAAACACCGGAATTCTCTATTGACATGATAGGTAATTATTAATTACCTATCATGTCAATAGAGAATTCCGGTGTTTTCGGAAATAAATTTTTTTAAATTGAGATTTTACGACGGGGGATCAGTTTTCAATGTAAATTCAACGTAGACTGATCAGTCTACGTTGAATTAACATTGGAAACTGATCCCCCTCCTAAAATGTAAAATATTTGAAAAAAAATTCCAAAAACGCCGGAATTCTCTAGCAGCCTGATAGATAAGTGTACACCGAAAAAAGAAAAGAAAAATGGTCAGTAAAAAGTTGTGAAAAACGGACAGTGGTTAAAGACGAACATGTGCCCTAATTTTTTTTAAATCACAAAAGTTAACAAGTGTCACTTGAAAATATTCAATTATTAGCGGCTTTCACTGAAATATATTATTGGTCGGAAATAATTCCAAATAAAGTCATGTTTACAATTTTACCCTTTGAAAGAAAAGTAAAAAATAAAATTTACAATATGAGGTCAAGTAAAAAAAAACTGTTAGCGCGGTGGTGTTTTCTTTAAAAAAGAAAAAAATTTTAAACTGGCGCTTGTTCGGAATACTCTACCACCCGTTTTTCTAAACTTTTTTACTAACCAAATTCTTTTCTTTTTTCGGTGTACAATTACCTATCATGTCGCTAGAGAATTCCGGGTTTTGGGGAAATTTCTTTCAAATATTTTAGATTTTAGGAGAGGGGGGATCAATTTCCTATGTAAATTTAACGTAGATTGATCACCCACTTTTTGACCATCACAATTAAAAAAAAAAAATTCTGTGTACAAAATCGGGCGGTGGATTATTACGAACAAGTGCCAAAAAACTTCTTGTTCTTACAGACAGCTGTAAAACGGCAAATGGCTTCAACAAACCGAAATGCATTCGTTTTTATTAAATTATTTCAAATCTTAAAAATATCAATGAAAATAAATATTTAAATAAGAAATGTTGTCCTTGTTTAGAAAGCATTGTTTATATGGTAATATTAATTATTAAAAATAATAATGAGCAATTAGAACGCCATACAATGCATTTTAGTTTTATTAACTTCTTTTTTTTCCCAATTTAATTTTCGAAGATATACTTCATCATCAGAATTTCTGAATTTCAAAATAAAGATATATTAAAATACCTTTTTTTATTTTTTTTTTTGTTTTAGTCCTCATCTCGTTTTTGGTGTTGTTTTCATCAACACCGAACCGACAACACCAAAAACGAGATGAGGGCTAAAAAAAAAAGGTATTTTTATATATCTTTATTTTGAAATTCAGAAATTCTGATGATGCAGTATATCTTCGAAAATTAAATTGGGGGAAAAAAAAGAAGTTAATAAAACTAAAATGCATTGTATGGCGTTCTAATTGCTCATTATTATTTTTAATAATTAATATAAAATATTTAAATGTTTAAACTTTTTTTAAAATTAATTCTTCCTAAAGATATTCTTTGTTTAATTTAATTTTTGTTTTATGGAATGAAGAAAATCTTATTTTTTAAATGAATTCCGTTTCTTTACGTTCTAATATATTTCCGTTATTTTATGGACTTAACCGATAATTGCCACTAGGGACCCCAGATGGAATCGAAGGAAATTTTGGAAAGAAATTTTTTTAAATTGAGATTTTAAGACGTACAAAGTTGTGAAAAACGGACTATGCTAAAAGACGAACAAGACTGATCCACCGTCTTAAAATCTCAATTTTTTAAAATTTCTTTCCAAAACCCCCGGAATTTTCTCGCGACATGGTAGGTAATTGTAAACAGAAGAATAATTTAAAAAATTTGAGATGGTCAAAAAGAGGGGGATAAGTCTACGTTGAATTTACATTGAAAACTGATCCCCCGTCTTAAAATCTCAATTTTTTTTAATTTCTTTCCAAAATACCCGAAATTCTCTACTGACATGATAGGTAATTGTACACCGAAAAAGATTTTTTTTTAATTGAGATGGTCAAAAAGAGGGGGATCAGTCTACGTTGAATTAACATTGGAAACTGATCACCCCCTCCTAAAATTTAAAATATTGGAAATTTTTTTCCCAAAAACCCCAGAATTCTCTAGCAGGCTGATAGATAAGTGTACACCGAAAAAAGAAAAAAAAATGGTCAGTAAAAAGTTGTGAAAAACGGACAGCGGACAAAGACGAACATGTGCCCTTCAATCTGATGTTCTAAGAACTGAGCTATTTAGATGTTCTTACGAATAAATCTGAAAACATTAGCTTAAAAAAATAATTATAGCTTTGACGTGGCGTCATAGATTTATGATTTACGTCATGTTTCAAAACATGAATTCAAACATAAGCAATAAATGAATGGTTAAACATTATCAATAACGTTTGAAATTCTTTTAATAGGTAAAAACAATTTATTTTGCTTTAACTACGTATTGGCGTTAAAAACTATTTAATATATAATATATACTAGAATTTGGGCCTATATATATATATATATATATATATATATATAAGTAAGTATTAAATTATTTATAACCTACAGATGCTAACGTTTCAAGTTTATTGCTCTCATCAGTGTAGGAAAGTAACAATTTCATATATATATATATATATATATATATATATATATATATATATATATAAGTATGTATATAAAAAAATAATGTGAAAAAAAGTTTATATTGTGTTATAACTTTTTATTATTTATTTTTTAATTTTTTCATTTATTTATTTTTTGACGTGTAGGAATATAAATTGTTCTGTAAAGAAAAATAGTTTTTTCTTGTTGATGGTATGGAGAACAAAATTTTCGACTGATCCTTCAGTCTTCATCGGTGTTTGGGGGTTGCGTGTGTACGGTGGGAGGTTTTCCCAGGCAATGAGGGGGAAAGAGTAGAAAAATCATAAATTAAATATATGTATAAATGAGCACACGCACATACGTGTCCACACACACGTAATGGGACGTGTACATGTACATTGATATATACACACACACACACACACACATACACCGACACGTGCCTATGCGTGCAAGCATACATACATATATACATACACCCATTCACAAATACCTTTTTTCTTTTTCCTTTCTTTCTCTCTTACTGCTCGATACACACACACATACACACACACACACACACACATACATACAAACACACACACACACCATGCGATCAATCATACACATCTCTTAGCGTTGTAGTCGACTTAATTGTTTAAAATTACTACTACTGCGTTCAATTTAACCGCTTAATGAACAGCTTTTTTCTTTCGCTCTTTCTTCCTTTCTCTCTTCGTCTGGGCTTGTGTACCTTTTTTCTTTCTCTCTTTCTTTGTCTCTTACTGCTCGATACACACACACACACACACACACACATACACACACACACACTCATACAAACACACACACACTCGTCCGTGCCTATGCAAGCCAGCATACACATCTTTTAGCGTTGTAGTCGACTTAATTGTTTAAAATTACTGTTACTGCGTTCAATTTAACTGTTAATTGAATTAATTACTCGCTCTTTTCTTTCGCTCTTTCTTTCTTTCTTCGTATCAGCGGTCATTTATTTTAAAAATTTAATTCTCTAAAAAAAACAACGTTTTTTTAACTTTCTATTTATTAAAATTTGCGTCTAATAATAATTAAAATAAATATATATATATAAAACAAATATATATGAAAATTCAAATAAATAAATATAATACTAATGAAAATAATAAATTAATATGAATAAATATAAATAATATAAATAATATAAATAATATAATATAAATAATATAAATAAATAAGTCAGTAGATAAATGATAAATACTTAAATATATAAATAAATAAATAAATGAATATAATAAATATTAGATAATAAAACCTACATACATACAACGAAATAAATAGATGTAATAAAAACTGTTAAAAGTTAAAAGTTAAGAGTTCAGATCCCACCGTGACACACGCAAGACTTCGCCCGTTGGAAAATGACATAGGTTAGATACCCTGTTTGTGGAAAGTGTAGTTATTGAGTAGTCCCAGGTCCAAATTAAGTCCAGCGTTGTGTGTTTAGTTTAAGGATGAGTTTAGTTTCATATTTTCGTCTGTGTTGTTGTGATCTAAATTTGGAGGCTATGAGGATGCATTTCATGTCATCTGTGGAATGGCTTGGTAGGTTGAAGTGCTCGGCCACTGGGAATCGTGTGGATTTGTCTCTATATATATATGGTTAATACAAAAGATATAAGAGGCAACTAATATCTTTACATCCGGATAAAAATGAAGCTCAATATACTGGATAGAGCATTAATAGCATTAGATGAAATGAAAGAATAAAATAAGGTGCGAATCAAATTTTATTACAATTCAAAGTTCAAGCAAAGTAATTGAAAGTCCTTAACCATGGGTTTTCAAAGAAAATTCTTCTCGTCAGATGATCATTACCGCAGTGGAATTACAGCGAGTAAATAAAACTTTACTTTGAAAACATGAAGATAAAAATATAAAAATATAATAATAATAAACAAAATTAATAATAAAATTAATAATAAAAAAATATATAAAATAAATAAATATATGCAGCACAAATTGTATCGGCCAAAAACATATATTTAAGTTGAAATACCCCATCAAGGTACGGCTAGAAATAATATTGATTAAAGTAGTTTTCAAAAAATAAGGCAGTCCAAATGGTGGAAATTAAACCCCAAAGTTCGCCGAAATGTTACAATTCCATGTGTGATGTTCAAGACATGTATTACATGTAAGCGAAAACAATGATTAGATCTGAAGAGCGAGAATGAGTAAGAAGTTTATCACTAGTGCTCTTCATGGTGCTGCCATAGACAGTTGTGGTTTATGTATCGATTTGTAAGATTATGCATCCATTACTTGAACCGGACAATTTAATTTCCAGTTAATGTGTGGACGGTTGTTTCTCTCTCTATCTCTATCTCTGCTCCATCGTTATTTCCATGGAAAGTGCTCGACTGAGCTCCAATCTCCGGTTCCTCCTTGTAAGACATTCACAGCAAGAACCCGTCTTATTACAACAACTGCAGAGAACTTTCTTCTTCCCTATAGCTCTTTTCTCACAGAAAAGACGTTGCTAGTCTCTCTCTCTACTCTATCGTTATTTCCATGGAAGGTGCTCGACTGAGCTCCAATCTCTGGTTCCTCATTATAAGACATTCACAGAATGGAACTCATCTTATTACCACAACTGCAAACATATTTATTTCATCTTCCTCCCTTTCATCTTCCCCCTATTCCATTAAATAGAATTTCATTGGACACAATTTCTTTCAAAAAACCTCCTATTTATGGGACACATTTTTCTTTAATGGAAGTCGCTCCAGACAATGCACGAAGCCACTTGATGTAAGGGGGTAAAAAAAAAGTCAAAGCCCTCCGTTCAGTCTAGAGAAACTATGGACACCCCTGTAAGGGGCTGGCTGCGCGCGTAATTGTGAAGCAAGGGTTGCGCAGTCTCTAACAACACCTCTCCTGAGTCGACACTGCTTGATTCCAATGACAAGTAGTTCAAGACGACTGGAAACAATGTCGAGATAAGCGGAGAGCATATACAGCACCTGGTATTCCCAAACGGTCACCCATTTAGTACTGGTCAGGCTCGACGTCGCTTAACTTCGGTGGTCTAACGGGAACCGGTGTGTCAACGTGATTGTGCCGTATGGAGGTAATAATAATAATAATAATAATAAAAAGGGAGAGGAAGGTAGACCTGGGAGGAATAGCTACTCTTCAATAACAATATTTGTACTAATATGTACTAATGAGTCAACGTTTATCTAGGCCCAAAGGCCACTCGAGGATAAAGGTTGATGAGTTTGTCAGGTGGACGCTGAGACAACACCGTGAGGATTGGTAATGATGGTTGAAACTGGTCAGAATTTTTTTTTTTTAGAGAGAGTCGCTGCAGACAAGGCATGAAGCCACTTGATGTAAGGAGCTAATCATAATCATAAAATGGGAGAGGAATGTAGAATCACTTCAAGACAAACCAAGCTTGAAAGAAACCCCACCACCAGCGTTCAATCCCCTGGACTCCAAACAGGCTAGCCAAAACGTAAGTCGTTCAAGAGCCCAATAGGGAAGGAAGGGGTTACAAGGCTGGCTGACATTACCACGGAACTACTTCCCTGCAGACTACAACATGGTCGTCTTCAAATCTAATGTTAACAAATACTTGTCATAAACCCTCCCCCCATAAGTAATCAAATTTTAATCATCCGATTCGTCGTTTTCAATCCTCTCATAATATTCTTCATCATTCAACCGACAATTATTCCATCTAATTAACCCTTATCCTAAAAAATCCTCTCATAATATTCTTCATCATTCAACCGACAATTATTCCATCTAATTAACCCTTATCCTAAAAAATCCTCTCATAATATTTTTCATCGTTCAACTGACAATCGATCCATCTCATTAACCCTTATCCTCGAGTGGCTTTTGGCCTTGACAAATGGTGGCTCATAAACAAACAATCTCTCTCCTTCGGTGCAATGTAACTTTTTTATGCTAAAATCTCTGGGAAAATGGAATGTCCTCCGTTTTGATTCCGACTTTTGTTTGTCGTCGTGAGAAACGGAGTCGATTGTTGTGGCCACTCCGAGAGAATAGAGAGAGAGAGACGCCCACTCCCCGCTTCATGACAATCGCCCATCCCCCCCCCCCCAAAAAAAAGCAAGGGAGAAATCAATAAAATGATATTTGAAATAAACAAAGTCTGGCACAAGGCAACAGAGTTCTCTATTTTCGTTTGCTTTGTTTGTTTTGCGGCATATCTACCCTTTTGGGTTATTTAATACTGAAGCACAATCTTCTTCTCTTCTTCTTCTCACACACTCTCTCTCCTTTCTCTTTCTCTCCTCTCTCTCTCTCTTTCTATCCTCTCTCTTTCTTTCTCTCTTCTCTCTTTCTTTCTCTCTCTCTTTCTTTCTCTCTCTCTCTTTCTCTCCTCTCTTTCTCTCTCTCTGTCTCTCTCTCTTTCTCCTTCTTTCTCCCTCTTTCTTTCTCTCTCTCTCTCTCTTTCTCTTACTCCCTCTCTTTCTAGCTCTTTCTCTCCTTCTCTTTTTTTCTCTTTCTCTATCTCTTTTTGTCGCTTTCTCTCCCTCTCTCTCCCTCTCTCTCTCTTTCTCTCTTTCTCTCTTTCTGTCTCTCTCTCTCTTTCTGTCTCTCTCTCTTTCTCTCTCTCTCCTCTCTCTTTCTTTCTCCCTCTTTCTTTCTCTCTCTTTCTCTCATTCTCTCTTTTTTCTCACTCCCTCTCTTTCTAGCTCTTTTTCCCCTTCTCTCTTTTTCTCTTTTTCTCTTTCTCTATCTCTTTCTGTCGCTTCCTCTCTCTCTCTCTCTTTCTTTCTCTTTCTCTTCTCTCTCTTTCTCTCTCTCTTTCTCTCTCTCTTTCTCTTTCATTCCTACATATCCTCATATCTAGAAGAATTAACTTTCCATACATTCCGTAAACATACCAACAAGCACAACTACATCTATTTTCTCTCCACATTGTTACATATACCTCCCCTCCGAGGGGAGGGGGAGTCCAATGTCTCGTAAGTCAAATAATTACATCAAACACATGTTTTCTATCAAAGCAAACCACAAATCACAACACAATCAAATCACACACACACACACACATATATACAGTATATACACTCGAAAGGTACTGTCTTCTCTTTTCAAGGCTATTTCTGTTCTTTTTCTATATCTCTCTTTGCTTCCACCTCTGCATTTTATTTTGCAATCTTCTACTCTCCTTCCTTCCTTGTTGTTGTGTGAGTCAAATTCTTTCTTGATTCATTTTTAATTAAGACCCTTTTCGTCGTGTGTGTAACCCATTTTTTCTTTTTTATTTTCTTGTTGAGAAACCCTGGTCACGGCACCAAATAAACTTATGCTTCACATACCTCTCCTCTGGGGAGAGGTCAGTTGTCTTGTAAGTCACAATCAAATAAAGCACATTTTTGCTATCAATGCAAACCACAAATCACAACAGCACGATCAAATCCTACCTTGTGTCTTCATGACTGAGGCATCTGGAATTAAAGTTTCACAACAGCATCAAGAATAAAAGAATATTAAGATGTTGATGTTGCCTTCTCTTCTGCTAGTGGCAGATGACGTTCTCAGCTATGGATATCGGGGACCTTTAACTCCTTAATGTATCACCAATCTTAAGTCATTCTTTACACATGCTGTTTGCTCAAATACTTCTCAATGAATTGGCTTACATCTCTTGCTCCCTCATTCTTTGAGTGATTTGACGTCATATCCGCTTCTGGTTATGCAGTTTAAGATGACATTTGAATGCATACTTGCTGACCTGACGACCCCCGGTTTCCTGTGTACATGTCAACGTCGGCCTGAAAATCCAAAGAACCAGATGAATACTAGCAAACGTACCCTCTTACTATTTAACATCATAATAGGTCTCTACTTGCACATCTTCAGAATATGCAGCCTTCAATATCTATCTGATTAATTTTTAAAAATCACTGTCTTCCCCCATCTCTCTCCATCTCTCTCTCTCTTTTTCCCCTCTCTCTCTCTCTCTCCCTCTCTCTTTCCCCCCCCCCCCCTCTCTCTCTCTCTCTCTCTTTCCCCTCCCTCTCTCTCTCTTTCCCCTCTCTCTCTCTCTCTTTCCCCTCTCTCTCTCTTTCCCCTCTCT
>OY744554.1:798447-808447 GCA_963556195.1 Sepiola atlantica | reverse complement strand
TACATATATATATACATATCTATGTATTATTGTTTGTTTAATTGTTTATCTATATATATTCATCAATTTCTTTACATATTTGTTTGTTTGTTTTGTTTTTTTTTGTTTTGTTTTTTTTGTTTTTTTTTTTATTTTTTTTTATTTTTTTAATTTATTTATTTTTTATTATTATTATTTACTTGATTAATTTATTTTATGAATTATTTATTTAATATTTGTATGTTATTTGTATACATTCTATATGTGTTTGGATTTATTAATTAATAATGCTAGGTTATGGAGTGACTTATTTTGGTGGGTTAGACGAGTATGCTGAATATGGTTTTTGGTTTGTGGTTCAAGTGTATAAGGATGGAAGTTCATATGGGGAGGGGCCTGTTTGATTGTTTGGGTGTATGGTGAGTTTATTATGGGAGGTGAGTAATGGGTGAAGTGGTGGAAACGGACTCTGTTAAGTGTTAGATATGGGGGTTGGTTGGTGGATGGGGGGTAGATATTATAGAATGAAAGGTGAGTAGAGCTCGTGACGTTGATTGAGTGAGGGGTTTAATCTGGAGATGAGGATTGATTCTGTGATTCTAAGGTCACCGATGTTTCTGACAGACGCTAAGATGGAGACGTGAATATATATATATATATTCATATATATATATATATATATTCATATATATATATATATATATTCATATATATATATATTCATATATATATATATATATATTCATATATATGTAGATTATAACTAAAAGGTAAACTTTTAGAGAGTTGGACCTATTGTGAAATAAGGAAAGCTCAATATACTGGATAGAGCAAAAAATATGGTACGTCAATGAAAATTAGTAAGACCTGCAAATGGAAGCAAATCGGTATTTTCAGTTGTTCAAAACAAGGAGTAGTTTAGTTAATAAAAACATTTATTTTTCATCTCTTTCTTTCCTTAAACCAGGCTTTTCAAAGATTAAAATCTTATCATCAGAGGAAAAATTATGATTGATAAGTTGACAGGGTGGGACTGTCAAAGTTCCAAATTTGAAAAAGTTTTCTTTTAAAATTAAAACCTTTTGGAAACATTTTTTAAAGAAGTTTTTTGAATTTCTTTAATTTTTAATTTAAAAGAAAACTTTTTCAAATTTGGAACTTTGACAGTCCCACCCTGTCAACTTATCAATCATAATTTTTCCTCTGATGATAAGATTTTAATCTTTGAAAAGCCTGGTTTAAGGAAAGAAAGAGATGAAAAATAAATGTTTTTATTAACTAAACTACTCCTTGTTTTGAACAACTGAAAATACCGATTTGCTTCCATTTGCAGGTCTTACTAATTTTCATTGACGTACCATATATTCATATATATATATATATATATTCATATATATATATATATATTCATATATATATATATATATATATATATAAATATATATATATATATATATATATATATATAAATATATATATATATATATATATAAATATATATATATATATATTCATATATATATATATATTCATATATATATATATATATATTCATATATATATATATATATATATTCATATATATATATATATATATATATATATATTCATATATATATATATATATATATATTCATATATATTCATATATATATATATTCATATATATTCATATATATATATATATTCATATATATATATATATTCATATATATATATATATATATATATATATATATATGAATATATATATTCATATATATATATATATATTCATATATATATATATATATTCATATATATATATATATATATTCATATATATATATATATATAAATATATATATATATATATATATATATATAAATATATATATATATATATATATATAAATATATATATATTCATATATATATATATATATATATATTCATATATATATATATATATATATATATTCATATATATATATATATATTCATATATATATATATATATATATATTCATATATATATATATATATATATTCATATATATTCATATATATATATATTCATATATATTCATATATATATATATATTCATATATATATATATATATATATATATATATATATTCATATATATATATATATATATATTCATATATATATATATATATATATTCATATATATATATATATATATATTCATATATATATATATATATATATTCATATATATATATATATATATATATATATATATATATATTCATATATATATATATATTCATATATATATATATATATATTCATATATATATATATATATATAGATTCATATATATATATATATATATATTCATATATATATATATTCATATATATATATATATATATTCATATATATATATATATATATATATGATTGTTTGTTGTATAGATGGTTCCTCTCTCGGGCTGAGGCATTGTTCTGTGCAGTCCTAGGAGATCCCCACTCCCAGGCTTTACCTTCTCGCTTTGAGATGAGATTAGTTTATTGCTAATCACATGTATTTCACCCACATTAAAAACCAACATTCTGTCATATCCAGCCTTTGTGAAGAGGAAGTCAATAGAATATTTACAGGACAAATATGCAAGGCTGCCTGCCCCCCCCCCCTCACCCGCCGCACTTAAATATTGGTAGAGTCTATTTACATTTAACTGAGGGTGGGATCATCATCATTATTATAGACGGCTTTTAGAAATTGACTTTCAAACTAACCTATCTCTGGCCAGGTCTTTATTTATCCCTCTTTCTCTCAAATCCATTCGTCACTTCCATGTTTTTCTTGGTCTACTTCTGCCAGCTGACCCTGCTACCTCAACTGTCCTACATCTACTAACCCAAGAACTCTCATCCGTTCTTTCAATGTGGTCATACCATCGAAGTCTCCTGTTCTGCACACAACTACCCTATCATGTTCAGACTTAATCTTCCTCTGCATTGCTACTAATACGACCAAAACCACCATCACTAATACTACAGCTACTACAGCAATCATTACTAGTATCACTAAAGCCACCACCATCAACATTACTACTACTACTACTACTACTACTAGACATTATTATTTAGTTGGTAGATAACAAGTCTGGCGGAAGAGAGGATTACTTTAAAAAACAGATGACATTATTGCTACTACTACTACAATTATTACTAAAGCTACCACAACCGACATTACTACTACTAATACAACCACTAATGTTACAATGTTACTACTACTACTACTACTATTACTATTACTACTACTACTACTAAACAATGAGTATTTAGTTGGTAGATCACTGGTCTGGCGAAAGGAAGGGATTACTTAAAAAAATGGTGACATTACTACTATTACTATTACTGCAACAACACCAACATTACTGCTACGGTCACCACCACAAACAAGAACATTACTGCTACTACAACAACCACCACCACCACAGATAACATTACTACTACCAAAGCCACCATCACCACAATCATCATGACTTCTACTACAGCCACCACCATCACCACTACTACTACTACTACTACTACTACTACTACTACTACTACTACTACTACTACAGCCTCAACCACCAACATTACTACTATTACTAAAGCCACCACCACCACCACCACTACAATCTTTACAACTACTACTACATATGGCTGACAAAGAAGAATGAAGTCCGACCAAGAAACATGAAGAACTAAAGCAAAAGATACCAGAAAAGGAAGGCAGAAAATGTAGATAGAAATCTGAAGAGTACACGTAAAATAAATGTGCAGACAATGAAAAAAATATACAACGATGAAAAAAGTATACAACATCTGCGACCAACAAAATATATTCGGGTTTATCGATGATTTTTCATTGTTTACTGGTGCGAATTGTTAGAAAACAAGGTCGAGAACTAATTACGGTCAAGAGTTGGCAAACACCTGTTATAGGTAAAGAATCAATAATTATATATATATATATATATATATATATATATATATATAATAATCCAGGTAGATTCTTTCCAAATATGATGTAAGGTTAAGATCGGATTCTAACACTGCCTGATGAGATCTCAGTTTATAATAACTGTTGATCGATAACATCGACATGCCAGTGTCGCAGATTTTGTACATGTCGGTGTAAATAAAAATAATCATATATATATATATATATATATATATATATATATATATATATATATATATATATATAGACGAACAGCACAGGTAAAAAAAATCTTTTTTTTTAAATAACTAATATAAGTTAGCAAAACATTTATATGGAACAAAACGTAGATTTAGTATAAGGAACGTTTATGTTTTTGTTTTTTAAGGGAAGTGGGGTCTGATCAACTCTGCTGGGAAGCCATGAAATTAAATACTGTCTTGTTTTTAAATTCCCGAAACAGTTTTTCATGGTAAACAACTGATGACCCCTTAAAATAGTGTTAGAAACAAACTAATATAATAACTGTAAAAAATAAATTGACTTACATGAGTGATTTTCCACTGAAAGACTTGGGACTATGTGTTTTTTTTTTGTTTTTTTTTAATAATATAGTTTTAATGGTTGAGAAACTTCCGAGACTATATATATATATATATATACAGGGTGGGCCAAAATAAGGGTCTTATCTTTAAATTTGAATAACTTGAATTTGAATAACTTCCACAAAATAAAAGTTAAACTCACCAAACTTTATGTGTGTGTAGACTGACCCTTTCGAGATTTTTTGAAATAAACAAAACAAATTTTAGCCGAAAAACACTTCTTAAAACTTACAAAAACTAAAGTATTGTTTTTTACACTGTTTTGAGTTTTTTAAGCAAAAATAATGTTTTCTAAATGAGGGTACGTTCCTTAGGGCTAATACGGCTCATGCTTGCTTCGGAAGGGGTCCTTTACTTATTCTAAAAAAAAAATTTTTTTTAAATCAATAAATAAAAAAGTTATGAATTTTTAAAAATAGGACCCTTATTTTTGCCCACCCTGTATATATATATATATATATATATATATATATATATATATATGTAGTCATCCACATACTGACTGTTTCGCTGTATCACAGTGTGGCTAGACCAGCTAGTGCTTCAAACCAGGATTGAAACTCAACCGTCGAGCTTACAATCGGTGCCCCTACCCCTACGCTATCATGCGACACTGGCTGAATATAAGTAGAATCTCAATGTAAACATTGTCAAATGCCGGAGGCTCGAATTGGTTTTACCCAATGAGCTATGCCTTTTCAGCTAGTGGAAAATAGCGATTCTGAACGAGCCTCATCAGACCTTTAAACAAATAAAAAGGTAAGAGTCGTGTTGAAATGGTGTCCGATGTTTTGTTGACTTATGTTGTAATGTCTCTTTTATAAAAAAATTAACTTTCCCAAATGTATACCTACCAGCGACCATGCGCGATTTGAGTTCAAATTTAAAAGACGCATTACACCGTTAGTCCACACAATATTGGACGCCACTTCAACAAGACCAGGAAGGACTCTTGCGAAGAAGAAAAAAGGTTAATACCTTTTTAATTGTTTAAATCTCTGATGAGGCTTGTGATACCAAGCGAAATTATTAGAAAAAAAGTCAAGATGAAAAAAAAAAAATATTATTTTGATTTTGATAAAAATATTAACATATTACAGTGTTTTTTGAAGCCTTTTTCTTTAAGTTTATATATATATATATATATATATATATATATATATATATATATATATATATATATATATATATATATATATAGTAGCCAATTCATCGGAGCACAATCCATTGAAGTATTTGTAAAACAAGCACAAGGATGCTACATTGTGGTGATGGGACAGGGACTGGAGCTTTAGTTGACAGTGAGGGACCTATTAGGTTGGTGACTTTTTTTTGGACCTTGTCAAGGAGGGAGAGACTAGTAGATTATGCACCAGCCCAGATGTGACAACAATACTCCATGCATGGGCGGATGGTAGCTTTGTAGAGATACAGGATAATGTCAGGTGTGAGGAGTTTACTAGCATGGTAGAGGGAGCCAACCTTCTTTGCGGCAACCTTGGCAATGTCTTCAATGTATTTGTAACTTTTTTTACATTTGAAACGTTTCTTTTTTTTTTTTTAAATCCTTTTATCCCATGTTTTCTTTGGCCCTCCTCTGTGAACTGAACTTGCTACCTCAACTGTTCTACATCTACTAGCCCAAGAACTTTCATCCATTCTTTCAACGTGGCCATACCATCGAAGGTTAGTTCTAAAAGCCGTCCAACACATGCCAGCATGTAAAATGGATATTAAATCAAAGATGATGATTATCCGTGTGTTACTTATTTAAGATGGCTGACATATCTGATGAAATATGTCGGCCATCTTGAAAAAGTTAAACACAGAAAACAGACCAATAATTAATGTAATTTTTTTAACATTTGAAACGTTTCTTTTTTTTTTTAAATCCTTTTGCAGGAGGAAAGACTAGCGGCAAGCAAGCTCCTGTGGGTCGTGAACAATGTGCTTACTTCTTCTGGCAGGATCATACATTGACCATCACAGAAAAGGGTGCCTCTGCCTTGATGACAGTAGAATTGGATGAAGAACGAGGACCCCAGGTTGGTGGCTAAAATTCTGTCCATATTTTTCAGATAAAGAGCTATATATATATATATATATTATATATATATATATATATATTGTGTTAGAGTGAAATATATTCCAGAAGGAAATCCGAGTATGAGAGCTCAATGTAATAAACAGAGCAAGAATAAAATAAAGTAACACGGAATTACATAATCACCGGTGCGATAATTTATTTCGACCCTCCGGCCTTTTCAAGCAGCCAAACAAGGAGATTACATGTTTGAAAATGAAAAAAGAGAAATTCACACTCACTATTCAATACATATATAGAGAGGGGGGAAATTGGGCGATTTACAACGGAAGGCATATAGTGAGGGGGAAAGAGAGTGACAACATATTTAATACATATATATAAAGAGAGGGGGAAATTGAACGATTTATAATGGAAGGCGTATATTGAAAGGGAAAGAGGGTGATAACGTGTATATATATATATATATATATATATATATATATATATATATATATATATAAAATATGTTATCACCCTCTTTTCCCCTCAATATATGGGAGCTAGAGGTTTTCTAAATTGATGTCTATAACCTTTCGATACACTGATCAACCAGGGAGCTAGAGGTTTTCGAAATGCTCACTTTGATATATACCGAACTCTAACTGACAAACTTCATTCTGAACCCTACGAAATGGATAATTCCAATACCGGACTACTTCACAGACAGGATAAACTGGACTTTACCAATTGCCGTCCAAATATCAGCCTCTTAACAAAAACATTTGGATTCCTAAACAATTTGAGTATTATTCTTTTTCAAACATTCATTTCCAATATAACAGCTGTTTTATTTGTGACGTGTATTTGGACGGCGCCCACCCTGACTCTACGCTCTCATCTCAACATAAGACTCTTTACCTTTTGGTCTTTATTTTTGTTTTATGTATACTTTTCAAAGTTAAATGCTGCCGATAATATTTACAATTACATTGTCGGTTTTTCTCTATCCTCTGATGAAAAGAGTTTATCTTTGAAAATCCATGGATTAAGGATACGAAGCTCCTTGCTCTGAACTTTTGATGTTCTAATAAATATTGTATCTTTACAATTTTTATTCGCATCTTTCATCTCTAATATATATATATGAAGCAATCCAACAAAAGATTTATTACTTCATTCTATATATATATATATATATATATATATATATATATATATATATATATATATATATATATATATATATATTGTTACACCAGCCGTTCTTACACAGGAGAAACAACACCGGTTGTCACTATAAATAGTGCGAGTCACCAGAGACACAGAGAAGACAAAGCACAGTCTTGTAACTGTCTAGCCAAGTGCTAGTCACTTTCTTACTTTGTTAATACACTTGTTAAACCAACCCTCGACTTGATTTCCTTTATTTATTATTTACTGTTGGACAACTTCACAACATATATATATATATATATATATATATATATATATATATATATATATATATATAATTATTAATTCCAATATATGTATTAGCATATACTATCAGTGCCCTTTTACTTTGCATTCTCTTTAAAAGATTCAGCTCGATGATTGTCAATTAGTGACAACAGAGCAAATATAAGTCAGGCTCATATTATATTCCAATAACCATGTTTTTATTTTATTATTTTTCTCTTTCTTTTTTCACATTTCCCAAAAACATAACATTTTTGTGAGATATATTTTTACGGTCCGTTTCATTTGTCTTGTGCTAAAGACACTTTCATAGGATGTATTTTTTCCGTTAATATATATTATCCTATGAAGTTAAGCGCGACTAATAATGCAATTTTCTGCATCTTAATCACTTAGGAAAGCGAGACAATCGAAATAATAGTAAGCAAAATAACAACGAACGCTACAATCACCAATAAAAATAATTACATAAAAATACATTATATATATATATTTATATATGCTGATGATCCCCGTGTTAATATTAGACGCTTAAGTTCTCCTGTTTTTGTTTCACTCTTAGATACTTAACCCCCCCCCTTTTATTTTTTTTATTTACTTATTATATATTTTTTATTTATTAATTTTCCAACGAATGTTTAGTCTGCAATATCTTGGATTTAGTTAGTTTCTCTAGGAATTTAAACTGCATTTTACTTTCTTTTTTTTTTTTTTTTTAAATGACTCAAAGCTTCTTTAGACTATATATATATATATAGAACTTTTCTTTTCATTCACTACGTTTTTTTATCAAAAATTCTTTTAATAATATTTTTCATATTTTTCAAATATTTGAACTTTGGTTTTTTCGAAAGCCAACTAATCCATCTGTATTTCTCCTCTGATGATAAGATTTTGATCTTTGAAAAGCCTTGGCTTAAGGAAAGAATAATAAACACTAGTTAATTACTGAATACACCTTGCATTGAACAATTGAAATTTGAAATAAATTTGGACAATCGTCGCATATTTATCACTCTTATTTCTTCTATCTCTCTCTCTCTCTCTCTCTCTCTCTATATATATATATATATATATATATATATATATATATATATATATATATATATATATATATATATATATGAAGCAATCCAACAAAAGATATAAGCGTCAACTAATATCTTATAATTAGTGAAACATCCGGATAAAAAACTGAAGCTCAATATACTGGATAGAGCATTAATATTATAATATAAAATGAAGTAATAAAATAAGGTGTCAAATCAAAGTTCGTTGTTTAATTAGAAAACCCGTTAAATCCGAATTGAGCAAAATAAGACTGAATCCCCTTATTTTGCTCAATTCGGATTTAACGGGTTTTCTAATTAAACAACGAACTTTGATTTGACTTGGGTTGCACTTGTCGGGATTTCGGAACTTTGATTGGACTTTTTGTATTATTTTGATTGATTTATTTATCATTAACATTGAATATGGACACATTTGGCGACTGGATAACTTTGCCGGCCCCTTCAATTTCACGTATTTGGACTGCTGTTTGTATCTTGGAGTAATGTCCTTCCTGATTATGCTTCTCAACTTGTATGACCTGGATGGACTGTATGGATTCAACAAAAGTATGTTTTTGGATTGATATGTTTGATGTTATGTATTTTTATGTATTTGTGTATATAATTTTATATATTTTCAAAGTTTAATTTTATTACCTGTAGTAGTATAACTGCGGTAATGGTCCTCTGAAGAGAAGAATTATCTTTGAAAACTCATGAGCTAAGGACTTAAGGATGCTTTGCATGAACTTTGAATTCTAATAAAATTTGATTGACACCTTATTTTATTACTTCATTTTATATTATAATATATATATATATATATATATATATATATATATATATATATATATATATATATATATATATATATACCGAAACAGTTTTTCATGGTAAACAACTGATGATCCCTTAAAATAGTGTTAGAAACTAAC
>OY744554.1:785947-788447 GCA_963556195.1 Sepiola atlantica | reverse complement strand
AATTTTATTCGAATCGGATTTAGCGGATTTTCCATTTAACCAGCAAATTATGGTTTGCACTAATCTGATCAAATCATTGGAACCCTTGATTTTGAACATTCTGATTTCAACACTAAGTGAGTTTACTGAACTTTTTATTTGATTTGGTTCCTTTATCGTTTTATTAATCAAACATAAACATTGGATGCATTTTGAGCTGTCATTTATTGCATCGATTGCGGACGCATTTCCCGACTGGATAAACTTTTTCAATTTAATCAATTCTTTCATTTTTGGACTGTCACTTACTACCTGGATTAATCTTCAATCAACCTCTTGGATATCTTTCCTGAATCTGTTTTATAATTGAAATTGGTTACGGTAAAATAGTTTGATAATCTTATTGACTGGAGAAATGGATTCATTGTTGTTGTTATTATTGTTATTGTTACTAGCATTATTTTTAAATAATGAACAGGTTTTAAAAAATATTATTAATAAAAACGTACTTCCCACCGACCCAAATAAAAAAGTTAAACTAATTATTTACTACAATAAAACTAAAACCACTAATCTTATAATTAAAACTAAAACCACTAATCTTATAATTACAAATAACTCTTCCCCCTCGATTAGAGTCTTGAATAGGACGGGCCTAGTATACGAGTTTATATGTCCATTGGGAGACTGTGTCTCCGACAACCAAAGAAAAAACGTATATATTGGCTCGACTACCACGATTTTGTCCAGGAGGTTGACCATGCATCTATCCGATAATAGCGCTATAGCCAGACACCTCACTAACGAACATTCCTGTCCCCGCTCACAAATCCGAAAACTTCTCGTAGACAATACTAAAATCCTAGAACACAATACTAACACACAAAAACTCCACATACTAGAAGCTTTACTAATTAAAACAATAAAAACCGGCTATTAACAAGATTAATTTTAACACTAGTACTATATAGAATATACTTAAATGCTTATAATACTTAATAAATATAGTTTCATATTTAAATTTTTTCCCGCCATAATTAATTATAAATCTAACTCCAGGTCTTTACCTGTTTGACATTACTCCACTGAAGATGGACCAAGATGGGTCAGAAAGTACTCTGGACCAAAACGTTAATTACGGCAGTTTCATCAGCCAATTTTCTTCCGAGATTAAGACTTTAATCCGGAAAATTGAAGGGATCAATACGAAAATATCCAGACAAGAATTGTCGGTTATTTTTAATATATATATATATATATATATATATATATATATATATATATATAGTGAATGCTTTTATTCAAACATGTACACGGTCTGCTACACTGGCATGTCGATGTTATCGATCTACAGCTCTCAAGAGCTGAGGTCTCATCAGGCAGAAAATTATTTTTTGATCCAACCTGGTTGCTGAATTCCAGGGAGAATGAAGTCAAGCAAAAAAGAAGAGGAGAAAGAAAGAAAAGTCATGTGACCGATTTTAAAATATGATTGCCGTTAGAAATTACTATTTTCATTTTTTTATTTTTATCTTTTATATATTTTATATATCCAACGCTGAGCTGGGGTAGAAAGGGGGGGGGGCTAGGAAAAGAAAAAGAGAAGAAAAGGGAAAGGAAGAAAGATACAATTACTGTTAGAAAAGTTTAATTTACAGCTATTTATATTTTTATTTTTATCCAACGCTTAGTTAGGGTAGGGGGGGTTGGAAGAAAAAGAAAGAGAAAGGGTGGAGGGGTGTTAGGGGTGGATGTCTATAGCCATTTAGGATTTGTTGCGGGGGAATGGTTAATGTAAGATTCGAGTTAAATTCATATTTATTTTTATTCAGCGCTGGGCTGGATAAAGAGGGGGGGTCGGGGGGAGATGAAACAAGAGCGAAAGAGAAGATAAAGAAAGAGGGGGAGGGGAGGTTTCAAATTTGTTGTGTCTGCTTCCTGTCAATGCAGACATATAACAATTACATGACACCCAGCTTACAGGGATATTTTCGTTAAACTCATTGATGGATTTATGGCCTTATTGTTAATAATTTATGTTGTTATATAAATTATGGCTTGTTTACATGTGTCTTAAGTTGATCAATGTTTTGTTTTTTTAACTTTTAAAGATTTCAAATGATTGTCTATATATATATATATATATATATATATATATATATATATAATATAAAATGAAGTAATAAAATAAGGTGTCAATCAAATTTTATTAGAATTCAAAGTTCAAGCAAAGTATCAAGTCCTTAGCTCATGAGTTTTCAAAGATAATTCTTCTCTTCAGTTATACTACTACAGGTAATAAAATTCAACTTTGAAAATACATAAAATTATATACACAAATACATAAAAATACATAACATCAAATATATCAACCCAAAAACATACTTTTTGTTGAATCTATACAATCAATCCAGGTCATACAAATTGAAAAACATAATCAGGAAAGACATTCAGAGAGTTGACCGAGGATTACTCCAAGTTATAAATAGCAGTCCATATACGAGAAATTCAAGGAGCTGAC
>OY744554.1:753447-778447 GCA_963556195.1 Sepiola atlantica | reverse complement strand
TCTCTCTCTATCTCTTCTCTCTCTATCTCTTCTCTCTCTACCTCTTCTCTCTCTACCTCTTCTCTCTCTACCTCTTCTCTCTCTATCTCTTCTATCTATCTCTTCTATCTATCTCTTCTATCTATCTCTTCTATCTATCTCTTCTATCTATCTATTTCTTTCTATCTCTTCTCTCTCTATCTTTCTCTTTTTTCTCTTTCTTTCTCTTTTTTTTCTTTCTTTCTCTTTTCTCTCTCTTTTTTTTCTCTCTTTCATCATCGTTCAGGCAAATAGATTTCGTTCGTTTCATTTCTTTACAGTCTTATTTAAAGATGCATACATTTGTATAAAAATGACTAAAATGTTTAAGTTTTTAAAAATGTATTTTTGTCTTGTGTTTACAAGAAACTTATGAATGAAATGGTTATTATTTAAACTTGGTATCGCCGTTCTCAACAGAATGCGATAAAAAAATGTGCATAGGCAATAAAAATGTTTTTTTTGTGTGTTTTGAGATTACATGATGAACCATAACATAATCGACATTTTACAAGATGGCGTCATACTTGAACCGGAAGTAAGTTATTATGTAAAAGACGGACTGAGTTTACGTTACCTGAAACGAAGTAAGCACATTCATTACCCCAGAAAGGAATTTTTTTCATCTATCCTAACTTTAAAGAACTCGACGTATTTTCGACCCCTCGGGATTAATACCACCATCAAAATGAGGAGGAAAAAAAGGAAGAAAAAAAAAAACAAACTATAGAACAGTCTCGCTTGACAAGGTTGTATTTTACAACGAAAATTCGCGATAAAAAAATTTTTTAAAATTTAAATAAATGAATTTTTCATTTATAAAAATATTGCACGATTGTTGATTTTCAAAAATATTTAATACATTCTAATCCGTGCTTCAAAGATGTTAACTTCCTTACTTTATATATATATATATATATTTTTTTTTGAACTGAGTTCACCCCAAACAAAGTTACCACTGTAGACGTAAGGGGCTACTGAGAATTAGGGTCAAATACTTGGGGGTCATCTTAAGTTGGGAGCTATGCAGCGAGATGTTTGTTCACGTGAGTTTTAAATTTCTGCATGTCGAGGAAAGAGGGAGCAGAGAGGGAGTTCCAAAGGCCGGCAGCTCGAGGAAAGAAGCTATTGGAGTAGAAGGCTCTCCGGCATCTGGGGACCTCTACAGTGAATGGATGGGATTTAGCTGATTGTCGGGTTGGTCGAGTGTATTTATTTCGGGGGGGGGCACTAGAGCAGCAAGTTCATCGAAACACATTCCATTGAAGTACTTGTAAAACAGGCACAAGGATGCAACATTGCGGCGATGGGACAGGGGCTAGAGCTTGGTGGATAGTGAGGGACCTATTAGATTAGCGACTCTTTTTTGGACCTTGTCTAACGAGGGTAGACTAGTGGATGATGCACTAGCCGAAATGTGTCAACAATACGCCATGCACGGGCGAATGGTGGCTTTGTAGAGATATAGGATACTATCAGGTGCGAGAAGTTTTCTAGCACGGTAGAGGGAGCCCACCTTCTTTGCAGCAGTCTTGGCAATGTCTTCTATGTATTTGTTCCAATTCATGTTACCTGTGAATGTTAGGCTGAGGAGTTTGAACGTTTGACTCTCAGGTGGGGTTTTATTTGCCATGACAATCGGTGGTTGAAGAGGTTTCTTGTAGTTGTTGAACGAAAGGAGCTTTGTCTTAGCAGCATTAAATGTTATGATCCATTTATGACGCCATTCCACTACAGACTGGAGATCACTTTCTAAGGATTCAGCCATTGCCTCGGATATGTCCGCGTCCGCTTTTACCCACATGAAAAAAACGAAGGTAGTTCCTGGGAAGATGGTGTCATGACACCAGAACAGATATTACATTACATCCTCCTTTGGGGGAGGGGGTAATACCTGGGAAGAATATCAAAACAAGTTAGGATTATTTAATTCTATGATACAACATGCTATTTTGAAATACCGTATATATAGTAATCTGCAAGCACCCACAAACACATTTAGGTCTTAATTTGCATATTTATTATATAAATAGCTTCTAATAAATGAATATTCTGTAATATGCATTTGTAATTTTGCATTGTCATATTTTCTTATATATACGCAATATTTTCGTTGATAGTAAAACGTCTGATGTTGCTGTGAACAGATACTACAGCCAAAAGACTAAGGAACCCTAAAAATAGCGTTTTTATTGCTAGACACTTTTAATTGAATGAAAAAAAAAAAATGATTCAATCTTTTATTGTATTATTTATGGATGGGGGAGGGGTAGTGTAGTATCGGTTGTGTTGTTATAAGACCGTCCTCCCAAGAATTACCTCCTTCTTTTTAAGGGGTGCGATATTCCTCCTAGGTACTACATCCTCCTTTGAGTAAGACGGTAATGTAATATCTGTTCTGGTGTCATCTTCCCAAGGACTACCTTCTCGGTTTTTTTTGGGGGGGGGGGTAGTATCTGTTCTGTTTCCATGATACCATACTCCAAGGCATTACCTTCTCCTTTTATGGGGGTGATCCTCCCAGGTATTACCTCCTTTTATTGGAAACAGTATGGTATATGTTCGTTCCACATGATACCATCCTTCCATGATTATCTTCTTCGTTTGGGGGAGGGCGTAGTGTAGTATCTGTTCTGTTGCCATGATATCCTCCTCCAAGGTATTAACTCCACCTTGTTGGAGAGGGGAACGTTCGTCATGATACTATGCTCCCAGTCATTACCTCCTTCTTTGGGGGTCAGTGTAGAATATGTTCATTCAGCATGATATCATCCTCCCAGGCTAACAAAAATATGTAACCGAAGGGAATATATATTTGCTAGTATGTATATATATATATATATATATATATGAAGCAATCCAACAAAAGATATAAGCGTCAACTAATATCTTATAATTAGTGAAACATCCGGATAAAAAAACTGAAGCTCAATATACTGGATAGAGCATTAATATTATAATATAAAATGAAGTAATAAAATAAGGTGTCAATCAAATTTTATTAGAATTTTCGCTCTTCTGGCTAGATGTGATGGGAGTCCGTCTTGTTTTGCTCAATTCGGATTTAGCTGGTTTTCTAATTAAACAACGAATTTGGATTTGATTAGAGTTGCACATGTTGGGATCTCGGAACTTTGATTGGACTTTTTGTATTATTTTGATTGATTTATTTATCATTAACATTGAATATGGACACATTTCGCGACTGGATAACCTTGCCGGCCCCTTCAATTTCACATATTTGGACTGCTGTTTGTATCTTGGAGTAATGTCCTTCCTGATTATGCTTCTCAACTTGTATGACCTGGATGGACTGTATGGATTCAACAAAAGTATGTTTTTGGATTGATATGTTTGATGTTATGTATTTTTATATATTTGTGTATATAATTTTATATATTTTCAAAGCGTAATTTTATTGCCTGTAGTAGTATAACTGCGGTAATGGTCCTCTGAAGAGAAGAATTATCTTTGAAAACTCATGAGCTAAGGACTTAAGGATGCTTTGCATGAACTTTGAATTCTAATAAAATTTGATTGACACGTTATTTTATTACTTCATTTTATATTATAATTATATATATATATATATATATATAGATTTAGATTTTTCACTTATAAAATAGATCATTCAGTGAAGACCGGGGTTGTTCCAATAAAAACAAGCTCGATGATACTCGAGTACAGAGCATTTATATGTGATTTTATGAAGGCTTACCAAAGCATTCCTTTCAGGACACCAATGATCACCATTAAAGATATTTTTTCTTACAAATATTATTTATTCAAATTAAATGTTTTTTCCTACACGTGTTTCACTACCAAGCAGTTACTTGCTTGGCAGATCATCAGGGAAATTAAATGTCTGGAATACTGGTTTCAACTGCCGACAATACACAATGTGGCGTTGCAATAGTTGAGGTCACTTAAGAAGAGAAGAGGAAAAAAAATAAAAATAAAAGTCAAAATTAAAAAACAAGGAAGAACAACGATAAAAAAAAGAAAGTCCTAGAAAAGTCTTAGAAAAGTAGCTTGTTCATTATTTCTTCCACCAAGCCAACAAGCAAATAATCGTTTGGGGGAGGGCGTAGTGTAGTATCTGTTCTGTTGCCATGATATCCTCCTCAAGGTATTAACTCCACCTTGTTGAAGAGGGGAACGTTCGTCATGATACTATGCTCCCAGTCATTACCTCCTTCTTTGGGGGTCAGTGTAGAATATGTTCATTCAGCATGATATCATCCTCCCAGGCTAACAAAAATATGTAACCGAAGGGAATATATATTTGCTAGTATGTATGTATATATATATATATATATATATATATATATATATATATATATAATTATTTCATATACACAGACATATCATATATGATATGATTTATTGTGTATAGATTTTCAGTATTTACTTCAACAGTGCTCAATACGTAGGTAGAGCTTAGTAGTAAAGTATGAAAATATATTCCTGGCAATTAAGCTACACAGAGGCGTCTGTGTTTCATCCCCGCAATGAATCGTCAGACTATTCCCTGCGGGGATGAAACGCATATGCTTCTGTGTAGCTGAATTGCCATAAATGTGTTCATCTTTGCATATATATATAGTCTCGGAAGTTTCTCAACCATTAAAACTATATAAAAAAAACAAAAAAACAACAAAAAAAAAACTTATAGTCTCAAGTCTTCCAGTGGAAAATCACTCATGTAAGTCAATTTATTTTTTACAGTTATTATATTAGTTAGTTTCTAACACTATTTTAAGGGATCATCAGTTGTTTACCATGAAAAACTGTTTTGGGAATTTAAAAACAAGACAGTATTTAATTTCATGGCTTCCCAGCAGAGTTGATCAGACCCCACTTCCCTTAAAAGACAAAAACATAAACGTTCCTTATACTAAATCTACGTTTTGTTCCATATAAATGTTTTGCTTACTTATATTAGTTATTTAAAACATCAAAAAAAAAAACAAAAAAAAAAAAAATGTTTACCTGCGCTGTTCGTCTGTCTAATAAAATTTATCCGTTACTCACAAAAATGTTGTTGCATTTTAAAGTGTTTGGACGAATCCATGACACTATTATTTAAGTGATTAATGTATTATTTTTAGTTTTATATTATAAATATAAAAAACATCAACACATCAAAAAATAAAAGATAAATAAATAAATATGTATATACATATATATATATATATATATATATATTACATACACACATACATACATATACCTTTAGTTCCTTCTTTTCTCCCTCGTCCTACTTTGTTGTCCATCTCCCCGTTGCAAATAAATATTAATCTTCCTTGTTCACTATAGTTTTACTAATCTGCGTTCACAACTGTCGACTTTTTTCTTTTCTCATTGTTTTAAATCTGCGTCTGTAAGTTAACCGTTAATTTGTTCTCTTTTTCTTCTTCTTATTTACCAACTCCCGGTGTTCAAAAATCAGCGTTCATAGTTATGAACGGTTTTCTTCTTCTTCTTCTTCTTCTTCTTCTTCTTCTTCTTCTTCTTCTTCTTTTTTAACATTTCTTTCTTTCTTTCTACTGTATTTTTATTGTTTTTCTTATTATAATTAGCAGATGTGTTATATATACGTTTATTCATATTATATAATTTCTATTTATATATACTATGATTTGTTCTATCAGTTTATTTTGATTAATTTGATAAGATTTAAAAGCATCAGGATGGCGAGTAATTGCCTTATTTAATTGTCCAAATATTTTATTTTGATCGCCACCTTGGTTAATCATTCTTATTATTAGATCAGAAATTGGGGGCATGAAATCTACTAATTTTAAGGTAACACGAGCAATTCTCAGAAATTCAGACATAATACTCCCGTAAAATATATACACAGGGCTAGTACTATTTTTATATGGCATTCGCACGATACGAAAAGGGAATGAATTTCTTTTATCAAACAGTTTATAGATAAATATTTTATCTTCAATTTTTAAATCCAAATCAAGAAAAGTAGCTTGTGTTCCCTTATGTTCACAGTTTAATTTTAACTCTTTAGGATATATTAAATGTTTAGTATTTGCAAACTCTTCGCTATCATTAATGCAAACAAGGTCGTCAATATATCGCCTACATCCATGATAACTATACGCTCTAGATATATCATTTTTTATTAGTGATGACATATATATATATTCCAGTCTATGTAAATATAGATCTGCCCAAAATGGAGACGGATCCAAACCCATTGGAATACCTATTGTTTGGATAAATAATTTATTCCCTATTTGAAAGTAACTCTCTTTTATAAGGTGACTTATAAGCATTATCAGACCAGTTTTGGATACACTCGTCTTACCATTTTTATTTTTACACCAAAAGGCTTTAGATTTTGCAAAGTCTATGTATTTACCTTTTCCTCCTGCAAAAGCTAAATCTACAGTATTACCTAATTCTTTAATAAGTTCTTTATGGGGTATTTTTGTATATAATGTACTAAAATCGTATGTCGAGATTGATTTAGCCTGTTTACGAGAATTAATACGATCTAATTTTTCTTTTACTAGATCGGAATTATTTACCACCCAAAATAGGTTTATATTACTATAGAATTTACTTTTTTTATGGAAATTATTTATTTGGTTTATAATTAATTTAAAGATTTTAGACACAGCCTTACTTAAGGGTTTAGTGATGCACATTTTTGAGGCAACAATGAAACGGGCGCCAACTGGTGTTTTATGCATTTTAGGTATCCAATACATAGATGGAAGTTTTTTGTATTTTTCTTCTAATTTTAATCCTAATTTTTCACAAATAACAGTATTGTTTATAATAATGTTATCGCTTTTATTATTACTTAATTTATAAGTATCTGAAACTTCACCTATTATTCCTACTTCTAGCAATAAGCGTTGTATATAATACTTTTTACAGATAAAAGCTATGTTATTTGTCGCCTTATCAATAGGAACTATTACAAACCTATTTTGAAGCATTTCAAGCTCCGTCGTTATTTGTGGATTTCTAAGGAGGGGATTCGTTCTTTTAGGGTGTTTAAATTCTTTTAAACGTTCTACTTTTTTATTTACGAATCTAAGTACATTATTTTTCCATGCGTCAAATGTAGAGTGTAATAGTTTATGTTTTTTAGACATGGATGCAGTGAAATTATCTAACGCTTTATTTATTTCCTTAACACATTTCGCATAATTTAAACATTTAGGTTCTCTATAGTTTGGGCCTTTACTTAAGAGTTTTCTTAATTTAGAATTTTTAACTATCGCTAGATTACCGGTAATTATATGCCCTATGTCAGTATTACATAAAGGGGAGGATTCACATTCACATGATGGTATATACATTTCATCATTATCATTAATATTTAAATTCTCTACAGTTTGTTTATAGTTAAAAACCTTATTCCGGATAGTATGCCCTAGTTTATATGTTACTATTGGTTTCTGTTCCTCTTTTTTAAGTTCATTGGGCAGTGACATATATATATATCTAGGCAGCATCTTCTCTTGCAGGCAAGAATTGTTGAATATAAGAGACAACTCATGTCTAGATATCCTTTGGTAGATCCTTTCAATAGTTCGAATCAGGATCTTAGTTTCAGAGGGGAATTGGCTGATGAATTTGTCATAGTTTAGATTTGTCTCTCAAGTACTTTCAGATCCATCCGGGTCCATTTTCAAGGGAATGAGGTTAATCAGTTACAGATCATGTGTTATTATTATAGAAGGTTTTGGCGGTAATTATGTACTAAGTACGAAACTATATTTAGAGCTATAAACATTTTAGTATATTATTACTGATATTAAAATTAATTCTATTAATTAGGGTTATTATATATAGGGCTTCTAATATATGGAGTTTTTGTTTGTTAGTACTATATTCTAAGATTTTGGTATTTTCTACTAGGAGTTTTCTGAATTCCGATCGGGGGCTGGAATGGTCATTAGTTAAGTGTTGGGCTATGGCGCTAGTATCAGACAAATGCATTGTCAATCTTCTTGACAAAGTCGTGGTAGTTAAACCTATATATACAAAACTTAGATTTAGTATACGGAACGTTTATGTTTTTGTCTTTTAAGGGAAGTTGGGTCTGATCAACTCTGCTGGGGAAGCCATGAAATTAAATACTGTCTTGTTTTTAAATTCCCGAAACAGTGTTTCATGGTAAACAACTGATGATCCCTTAAATAATGTTAGAAGCAAACTAATATAATAACTGAAAAAGTTAAATTGACTTGCATGAGTGATTTTCCACTGAACGACTTGGGACTTAAGGTTTGTTTGTTTTTTGTTGTTGTTTTTAATGGTTGAGAAACTTCCGAGACTATATATATATATATGTATATATATATTACGCACAATATCTGTTTTAACCTGAAGGTTCAATAATTGAGCCGATGTGAATACCTGTTGTATTTTGAGCATAGAATGTTATAATTTGACTTCACCTCCCTTACATTTGAGCTTAGTTTATTCTTTTGTCCATTTATATTCTACTTAAGTCTATCTTTTTGACTTATATATATATATTTTAAGACGCCAGTTTTAAAAGTACAAATTTAAATGCATTCAAACAGCGGAAATATTTTTCTCGTATCTGACATGTGCCGACCAGAGGACACACCACTTCAATCGGACATTTCATACCAGGCTTCGACAAGAACAGAAGCTAAGTGGCAACATGTCGCTTAAAATAAAAAAACCCTACCTCCTTTGCTATTTCCACTTTTTTTCTCACTCTCTCCCTCCCCTACATATCCCACAATTCCAAGTAAGTTTCACACTTTACAACAATTCGGATTCCCTATTTTCATTGAGGTTTGGTTCGCTGCTTTTTGCCTCTGGATCTGTTTACTTGAAAACAGGAAGAAATACGTTTTCTTAATATGGTTAATTTTGTCTGATCTCCCCTCTAAGGACTTGGGTGGAATCTTCGCCGTTGGATTTTCTTGCAGATTCTTTTGGATTTACCAATTACATTTGAACCCTTTGCAACTTGGATCTCCGTGTTTGGTGAATTCCATTTACACACCCGTTTGAATTTTTAAAAACTTTTTTAAAAGAACTTTTTTTAAAAATAACTTTTTTAAAAACTTTTTCCAAATTTTGAATTTTGACTGTTCTTATCTGTCAACTTATCAATCACTACTTCCTCTGATGATAAGATTTTGATCTTTGAAAAGCCGTGCTTAAGGAATACAATTGAAAGAGAAGAAGAATAAATATTTTTATCTACTAAATGCTCCTTGTTCTGAACAACTGAAGATATCGATTTGTTTGCATTTACAAGTCTATTTTTCATTGACTAACCTTATTTTTGCTCTATCCAGTATATTGAGCTTTCCTCATCTCACAATAGGTCTATTTCTCTAAAAGTTATCTTTTAGTTATAAACCTTCATATATATATATATATATAATTAATTAATCCGATACATAATTTTATTCCCAAAAACGACAACAAAAAAAGCACACTAATTTCACAAACCCAAACCGCAAACTATATAGCCACCCCTTTCGTATTTTTTCAGGTATAATAATATTACAAAAAGAACAGATAAATAAATAAATAAAACTTGCTAACAGATAAATAAATAAAACTTGCTAGGGAATAAAATGAAGGCCTCCCTTAAGCCTTAGTTAATCACTATCCCACACCATATTTTTTCGGGGACCCCCTCAGAGATACACCGTTTTCTGTCATTGTTGACGCCATTCCCTGTTGGGCGTGACTACAATCGTTTCAGCTTGCCGATGATTCAACTGGGCATGGAGATTTACTAAAGATGTCTAAATTTGCCCTTTTGGATGAAACCGTGGTACATTGCTGAAATATGTAATATACAGTATCTAAATAAATTATATATATATATATATATATATATATAATCTGAGTTGAGATCAACAAAATTTGAACATTGTTCCAAGAATTCAAAACCAACGAATTATATGGCGTACGATCGTTTCCAAGACAATTTTGAAATATTTTATTCTGTATTATTGTTCAGAAGAATCTAAACTGTTTCTTCGTCAGCGCCCTTTACAACATCACATACAGAAGTCCCTAAAAAAACATCAGGTTTCATTACTATCTGAAAAACAAACAAACATATATTCAGACAATACTGGAGACATAACCTCTCACGTTGTTAAGACAAGGTGTTTTGTTGTAAATTGAAGTTAAAATTAGTACATCGTTTTATTTTCAATATAGCGGCATGATCGATAAAAAAAGGGGAATGGAAACAAGGTGTCACGAAAAGAAGTAGTCTTTTAATGAGTTATTGAAATATTTATAAAAATGTTTTGGTGCTTCTTGAGTTCAACCCCAATATGTAAAAATTGTCGACATTCTTAACATGGGGGCGGGGGGGGGGGGCTTTGTTAACTATTAGTAAATTTAGGAATCTTTGACTACAATCAACAGAACGAAAAAAGGGTGAAAAAAACAAACAAATGTGCAACAAATAAATGTTAGCAAAGGCAAGGCAAGTTAAGTTACTCATCTACCTACCTGGATAATTTTATTTGTGTTTTAACTTATTTTAAAGGGTGTCTTTTTTTTGTTCAAAACAGTCGGTGTTGACTGCTCGAAAAGAAATTCAAAATGGAGGCTCGCCCATGGCCAGGACTTGGAAATCGATAAAAAATCGAAAACTAAACAATATACTGATAGAACATTGCATTTTCGCATGATTGTTGGCATTTATTGCATGCGTTTCTATTAGTGTATTTAGTTTTCGATTTTTTTTTATCGATTTTCAAGTCCTGGCAATGGGCGAGCCTTCATTTTGAATTTCTTTTCGAGCAGTCAACACCAACTGTTTTGAACAAAAAAAAACACCCTTTAAAATAAGTCACCAGAATACCACATTTACTCTACTTTAAATATTCCCAATAGTTTTAAATGATTTTATTGGTGCTTCTTTACTTCGCTCCGACATGTTAGGCTTTTCTTCCAAAAAAAGTAGCTAAAGAAATGTATAAACTTTGTTATGTACTTACGTGGTAGCTGAAAAGAAGACTATACACCAAATATTACGCAAATTCATCCAGTATTTATTAAATAAATTTTTTAAAAAAACATGATTTTATCTATCGGTCGCCATATTTTATCTATCGATCATCACATTTTATCTATAGGTCGCTAAGGGAGATAAAACATTTTTTTGATTTTCTGGAAAATGACATTTCAAAATTTTGAATTCATTTTTTTTTTTTTTTTACATTAGTTTAATAAAATGTTGTTTTTATCTTATATCGTACTTCTAAGTTGTTTTTCCGAAATTGGCAAAAAAAAAAATGAGTTGCCGAAATAGTTAAAAAAAAAAATATGGCGTACGATAGATAAAATCGTGTTTTTTGTTTTTTTTAATTTAAAATTTTTTTTTTTATTTAATAAATACTGGATTAATTTGAGTAATTTTTGTGTGTAGTCTTTTTAGCTACCACGTAAGTACATAAAAAAGTTTATACATTTCTTTAGCATTTTTTTTTAAAGAGATGCCTTACATGTCGGAGAGAAACTAAAGCATCATTTTATTTACTTAAGATATTTAAAAGTTAAAAAAGATGAGTGGAACAACAAAAAATATTTAAAAAAAATTTTTTAATTACGAAATAGACCGGAAATGGCCGAGCCGTCACGAACAGTTAAATAGTACGTACGTCGTACTGACATTAAATGAAACAACTTTTGGTTATTCTACTAACGTTACTCCCACACAGAATGCGATAAATTACGTGTATAAGCATTAGGAATTGTATTATGTTGTTGGGCATCTTTTACGAGACTCAGCAGAGTAAAAACGCGAAAAAAACAAATTTACAACAAATAAAAGTAACTGTAAGCTGTAAAAGTTAGTTTCAAACTTGCATGTGCTATTTGTTTGTATTTTAAACCCGTTTGAAGTGCTATTTATTAGAAATCAATAGTTTTGTTACCGTAACTTCGAAAAAAAACATGGCCGATTTGGGGGGGGGGGGTTACTAACAAATGCACCTGGAGCGCCATATTGTTTTTGTGAAAACGGTGGGAAAAAAAAACAAGAATTTTTTTTTTTTTTACATCTAATGAAAACCCATTTATAATAGGTAAAAATAAAAACAAATTACATAGGTAAGTAGAAAAATATCTATTCTCGTCGTAGGTCAACTTCACTTGTTGCAAATTTATGTTTTTAAACCCTTTCTCGTTCTTTTTTTGGACCCCGTTCGCGCCTCTGCTGAGCGTCGTAACATATACCCTATGTTGTTTGTTTGTTTTTGTTAAATAATATTAACCGAGTAATCATTTCGAGTTAAAATCCAATTACGTGCGAAAAACACGGTTGAAATCTATGAACTATCGAAGAAATTCGTAAATAATCTAAAAGTTGGCCAATATGGCCGCCAAGTGTCACGTTTTAGATCGACCGGAATGTGTTGAACGAAAAACGAACCCTTCACAGAAAGCAATAAAATTTACAAAAAGTGTTAATAAAAAAAATATTTGTTAACACTCAATTATTTTTATATCTAATTTAAATTTTTGAAATAAAATCTATATTTATAATTACACACGGCTTTGTTTCGTTTCCCCAGGTCAACAATTGTGTTTTTCTATCGCATCGTCCGACATTTTTTTCACTCTTCAAGGCGATAAGTCTTTTAACACATCTTTTTTTTTTCTATTTTACTAATTAATAGTACATTGATTTGACTAAAAAATGCCTATCATAATATGAAAACACACACATATATATATATATAAACTAAAGTTTAGGATCAATTACCCCCTCCCCCCGTGTTAAGAATGTATTTAATAATTTGCCTTAAATCGTTAAGTGAATCAACTTTATTTTTTTTCAACGAGATTTTTTTTGGGGGGGGGGGGTAGTAAAAAAAATATATTTTTAACCTAAACCTGCTCTTTTTCATTCATATGTTTTAATGTCGTCTGCCTTTTTTTACATTTTTTTTTTTTTTTCGGTTTTCAAATCGTAAACTGATTCGGCCATTTCCGGTTTGTTGCGTAAATCGCATTCAGAAACATTCGGGTCGATATGGGTCCCCAGCTATAGAGGCACCGCTTTTTAAAATTTAGATGGAGGGAGTGAGGTGAGATCCTAAATTCGTCTCGCCTCGTAATCCACATTTTGGAACTCGAGATCTCACACCTACGCTGATTCGTTGGCTTTTTAAAATGCGTAGTTTTGATGCGACCCGAAATTTAAATTATTGAATATTATTATTAAAGATATCAAAGATTGAAAATATATGAAATTACGATTTGTACGTATCTTATGATTCCATTCATTTATTTATTGAAGGCAATCACGTGTTTGGCACTTGTGAAAATTTGAGATTTTAGCGAATTTATTTGTTTTTATTTTAATACGATTTACGGGTATATGTTACGACGCTCAGCAGAGTCGCGAACGGGGTCCAAAAAAAGAACGAGAAAGAGTTTAAAAAACATAAATTTGCAACAAGTAAAGTTGACTTAAGTCTAGAATAGACATTTTTCTACTTACCTATGTAATTTGTTTGTATTTTTACGTAGTATAAATGGCTTTTTATTAGATGTTAAAAAAAAATTTCTTGTTTTTTAAAACATCTAGTTTCTCAAAGAAAAATGGCGGCCAGTCCCTCTATATTATTACGTAGAGCGGCCATTTTGAATTCTTCGAAAACCTTGTGTTGAACTTAAATTTCTAATAAATAGCACTTCAAACGGGTTTAAAATACAAACAAATAGCGCATGCAAGTTTGAAACTAACTTTTACAGCTTACAGTTACTTTTATTTGTTGTATATTTGTTTTTTAGCGTTTTTACTCTGCTGAGTCTCGTAAAAGATGCCCCGATTTACATTATAGACACTGTCGTCAAGCGAAGACAATATAGTGACATAAATCAAACATGAAAGATGGCGAATGCAGTAAAGTTGCACAAAATTACGGCACTTCTGTCGTATATATGAAGCAGCAGATTTTCTGTCCTTCTACTGAAAATAAAGGGAGGTAATTCAACCGGAAGTGATTTTTTTACAACATAAAAAAAAAAATGCAAGACTGATTTGTTTTTGGGTAACAATTAACAATTTCTTTTTTTTATTATATGAAGTAAAAAAAATTTAAATAAAAAACCCTAAACCCTAACCCTAAGAAATCAGGCGGTGTGCCTGTAAAAAATCTATTGTTTTTTGCGGCTGGTTCATTAAATTACAAATGTCTCGAAGATTAATCTCATTTAACTCCATTTTCTAAATACTAAATTCAACTTCCGGTGAATTCTGAATGAATGGTACTTGGAGAAAAAAAAAACGGACCTCTTCAATTTCGATTTCTTAATCGGCAGCTGCTTCATATATACTACAGAAGTGCCCAAAATAATTAACTAATAGAACATTTTTTTTAAAAACCAACAGGCCAAACAGTTTCTGGCACTTGTGCAGTTTAGTAAACAGCGGCAGATAATCCGCAGGAAGTAACGACCAATAGATTAAAACTTTTTAATAAAATTTATTTATTCAATAAAATATAGTTTCTGAAATAAAAACATTGTAATAAAATAAAGTTTATTTTCAATAAAGAAACATTTTGGCCAAAACATTGTAATAAAATAAAGTTTTCGAAATTGACAGTGATTTTTTTTTTTTTTTTTAAATTTAATTATTTATTTTTTTATAATTTAAAATGTTATAAAACGAACATAATAATAATATCTTATTACAATGTTTTTCTTTCAGAAACTACATTTTGTTAAATAAATTTATTAAAATGTTTTAATCTATTCGTCGTTACTTCCTGTGGATTATCTGCCGCTGTTTACTAAACTGCACAAGTGCCCATTTTCTTTCAGAAATTAAAATTTTAGAACACGAACAGTTTCTTTAATAGATTAACATTTCGAAAAAAAAAAGAAGTAATTATTTGAAAATGGGTAAGCAGTTTCTTTTAAGCTTTAGTAAAATCCGGCGTGATGTTGAATTCGTCGGGTCTACAAGACAATGAAGGCAGCAAAATAATTCATCCAGGTAGATAGAAAAGTAACTTTTATTGCCTTTGGTAATATTTATTTGTTGTCTATTTGTTTTGTTCACCATTTTTTTTTCTTCTGTTAACTACTCTTAAAAATCGCCTGTCTTTCCGATAAAATTACATGGGTCAGGAAACTACACATTTACCATATATTTTAAATTGCAATGTGTATGTATCTTAAGACTTCATTTATTAATTTATTTATTTAAAAAAAAAAAAAATTTAATTGTAAATTTTGGGTTAAATCCTACTTCAGTCACCTGAATTAGAGTGACATGGGTTTCGTATGATTCACGATTTATTTTTACTTAAACTATATTTCATTAAAAAGTAGAAAAAACATTAATAGTAGACCTCCCTAACCCTCAGTTCGGTCTTTAGAGACAATGGATACCCCCTGTAAAGATGCAAAATAAAGTTATTTAGCAAGAGAACGGTTCAGTCGTCGCTTGCCGAAGTCGGAAAATGCCGAAAGAAAGAGTGAAGACGCAGAAGACGCAGAAGACAAAGGAAAATGTGTATTAATAATTCTGTTAAATTGAACAATAATACTTAAAAGTCTTACAAAACTAATTGTGTTTGCGGCTGTAAAAAGTCCAACTAATAATAAAAAGTTCTTTAACGTCCAAGAAATTTAGACGGCTCTCAGAGTTGCTCAGCTTCCAATCGTCGTACTCAAATAAAGGAGAAATGTTCCTTACGTATTGTCAGGACGGGATCGCATTCAAAAGAGAAAGAATAAGGGTTTTTTTGGGGTTTTTTTTTTTTATTCAGCCTGCCAAAATTAAGTGTCTGTTGATTGGTCAAGGAGAATCGTCTTGACCAATCAAACAGGGCCTTTTTCAGAATAAGAAGGGTGTTGTGATGGACAAGAGAATTATTTAGGGAGAAGGTAACCTTTTTTTTTTTAACTGCACGGAGAGTATATTGTGAAGCAAGGGTTGCGCAATCTCAACCAACCCTCTCCTGAATTGGCATTGCTTGAGTCTAGTGGCAAGGAAAAGGCTAGGACGACTGTAAACAGTGCTGGGATAAGCAGAGAGCCCTCCAACATACAGCACCCGGTATTCCCAAATGGTCACCCATTCAGTACTGACCGAAATTAAAAAAAAACACTAAATCGTAGGGTAATTTTATAGACGTTAATATTAATGACGCGTCACGCCAGGGGACCATCGTGAATTGACTTGGCTTTACGAGCGCCTCTCCATTGCCACTATTCGTAGAAACGCCTTAAGCCTGCTCTCAGCCTGCCAAACATCGGATGAAACTTGCTGTTGGTTTCGAAAAAGGACATTTTATTAATTCATTATTATTATTTGCCTCCCCATTTTTCTTTCTGAATTTTTATTAGTTAACTATTATTTAATATTTGTATAATTTGGATTATTCAAACTTCTGTTCTCATCTTGAGTGTTATCTTCACAACGTTTCGGCCGATGTAACCTCCAGGGTTCTTCAGGTGTATCTTGTCGAACTCTAGAATCTTTCTGTCAAACTCTAGAATCTTTCTGTCGAACTCTAGAATCTTTCTGTCGAACTCTAGAATCTTTCTGTCGAACTCTAGAATCTTTCTGTCAAACTCTAGAATCTTTCTGTCGAACTCTAGAATCTTTCTGTCGAACTCTAGCATCTTTCTGTCGAACTCTAGAATCTTTCTGTCGAACTCTAGAATCTTTCTGTCAAACTCTGGAATCTTTCTGTCGAACTCTAGAATCTTTCTGTCGAACTCTGGAATCTGCACGGAATTTCGAACAGAACCCCTTTATTTAATCCACGGGGGTAGCATGCTCTCGTTCCGTCAGCCATGATCGGGTGGTAGTGTAGCAGTCATAAATTAGGTTTACTTTGTAATGCGTATCGGTGTCCCTGTGGGGTGGTTTGGCCAATCAGCTCGCATTGATATCATTAGTTCAGCCCCCTTAGGAGATTGCAGACGGTTCTCTGACACCAGCCAAGACGGATCGCCTCAGAAAAACATCCTGCCTCCTTGTCTACTGGACGCTGACAGCACTTACTATCTTCGCCTGACAGACCTCCGGTAGTTTTAAGACTTCTTACTTTCCTCTTCCTCTCTCGGACACTGTCCAACTCCCTTTCACCTATACCAAACGGTATAGATAACCTTTTTGAATAAACCCTTCTCGTTGTTGTAAGCAGAGGATTTTGTTATTTCATTTCGTGACTGAAGCATAGATAACATCGCTTCCTTTTACAGTAATTCGCAATTCCTAGCATCGCCCACACTGAGGATTGAACCTTCAACCTTCAGAAGACTGCACCAAGGACTGAATGTTACTCAGTACTTTATCCGTTACGCCACAACTTTGTTCTTTTTATTTTGACCATCTGCAGACGACTCTGGTTCAAAATCCGCATCCTGCCTAATTGCACCTGACTAAAGTCACCTTTGACAGGAAGCCAGAAATTAAGGGGTGTCCATTGCGATAGACTCGCAAAAAAGGATTTAGTTATTGTTGAAGTGTGGGCTGGTATTTTGTGTTTGATATTTTTTAATTATTGTTATAATATTTTACCAGTAAGAATTATATTATTATTACATGTTTCTATTTAAATGTAATTCTCATTTATTTATTTATTTATTTATTATAGCATGTGCGTTTTATATCATTCGTTTAAGCTCTAATATAAGGGAAATAACTAGTTGGAACTAAAATGAGAGTTATTTCCCTTTGAGAAGAAAGTAACTCGTTTGGTTTTATTTCCTTAGTTTTTTACTCCTTTGCTTATATTATTTTATTTTATTTTTTATTTATCTACATACACTTATGTTTTGTTTTAATAAGACTCATTAGTGTGGCTAGATAAAGCTGGATTAAAACACCGGACTAAAGTCATCTTTGACTTCCAACGTCTTCACCTCCTCGACCACTGATATAACCTTACAATAAAATAAGATTTTTTTTCGATTGGTTATGAAAGAATGCTTTTTATTCCTTAGTTAAATTCATTTACGAATCGACAAACGGGTCTCGGACCTGCGCGGTGGTAGCACACCGACTCTCTCTTCTTCTCCACGAGTCAGTCTGTCCGTCAGGCTCTCTTCACTCGCTTGGCATCAACAGTGAAGATGTTAAAATAATCTTTTGTTTACGTCATCCGATGTAAGCTCGATTGTAAGCAGCTGTGACCCAATTCCCAATCACAGCTTTCTCAGACAATGCCATTCGTTTGTTGATTGTGCTTTTCAACTTACTGATGTCATGGACAAGGAATGTTTTCGATTTGTTAACTTCTTCCCAAAATAATTCTTTGTTCCTTTTATTTTGACTTCAAATCCATCTGCAGACGACCCAGGTTCAAAATCCGTATCCTGACGAATTACAGAGAAACAAACAGCTGATTCTAAGGATGAGTGATACAGCAGCAAATCAATTATAATATGAGTAAGAGTCTCAGGAGACATCCTTAATAGTGATGGGGCGATTCCAATACAATTTCCGATTCTTTTAAAATCTCTAAATATTTAGTTATAGGGTTGTTGTTTTTTTATTTTCGGATTACCGTAAAAACCCATGTAATATGTGCATATATTTTCGCAAATGCAAAAATACACTTGTGAGGGGTGATCTATAGATTTTAGCTTTACTGGTAGATTTAAAATCAATAAATATTGATCATTTCATCATTAGTACCAGCAATGGAAAATGAAGTTTTAAAAAAAAAAATTAATTGAAAGAATCGTTTTTTACCTTGGAAAATAGGCAGAATTTTTTCTGATTCCGATAGCTTAAAAAGTTCTGATTTTTCCAATTCATCGTCCCAACATTAATCCTGCATCACACACAAACAAGTAAAGGATGAGAATACAAGAAATTTTATTATTCCTTCCTTAAGCCATGGCTTTTCAAAAATGAAATCTTATCGTCAGAGGAATGAAAACAGATAAGTTGGTAAAGCGAAATTACCAAAACTCTTTGAAAAGCCATGGCTTAAGGAAGGAATAATTTTTTTTGTATGTGAAACCCCCTTTCGGTTGGCCTTGTACAAGACTACAGCGGCCAAGATAAGGACAACGTTGTGAGTTCTATAAATAGTGTAAATCTTGTACAATGCGTCCGTAACATGGCCATCCCTACTACAGGCCAGGCAATCGTGCAACTGGGGTCTTTTACTGGGGGCCATGTGAATTTTCTTAAATATTCGATATAGAAGTTGCAAACTATATCATCAACTGGTGCGGATCCTTTTTTTCTTTTTAACCACAATATACAAGTAATGATCTTTTGACATAAGTACAAAATCTCTAAAAAAAATCTAACATTGAAATAAAAATTCTTCATTGAAATATGCATTTGCCTTTGTTTATTCAAAATTACCTGTCTCTTCATTTATAGGAATTTGTCAATAATTGTCAAATGTATCAATTAGCTCATTGTGGTTCTTATTTGGTATGTAAAACACATAAAAACATCAAACTAATCTCACGGAGGAATTTTAGCTTTGTTTGCAACTTCTATATCGAATATTTAAGAAAAGACTCCAGTTGCACGATTGCCTGGCCTGTAGTAGGGATGGCCATGGTCCGTATATATTTGAATGCCGGTTCAAACTGAGCGGGGAAATGTATTTGGTATGACGTCACTGCACACTGTTTGTTATTGCGGCTTGAGAATCTACTTAACATCGCTCACTTTGCCGACCTTGTGTCACATCTTACCGCTGTGGGAGGAAGATAAATACTATATACTTAACATCTCTAATCGAATTCTGAAGTTATCTGAAAATGGACACGTGGCACAACGGATAAAGTTTTATACGGATAAATATGACTTCATTATATGATTCGGACTATTGTTTGATTGTTAAATATGACTTCATTATATGATTCGGACTATTGTTTGATTGTTAAATATGACTTCATTATATGATTCGGACTATTGTTTGATTGTTAAATATGACTTCATTATATGATTCGGACTATTGTTTGATTGTTAAATATGACATCATTATATGATTCGGACTATTGTTTGATTGTTAAATATGACATCATTATATGATTCGGACTATTGTTTGATTGTTAAATATGACTTCACTATATGATTCGGACTATTGTTTGATTGTTAAATATGACATCATTATATGATTCGGACTATTGTTTGATTGTTATTTTCACAACGTTTCGGTCGATGTGACCTCCGATATTCTTTAGGTGCATTTTTTTTCGAACTCGATAATCTTTGTTAAACTCGGAAATTTATACAGAATTTTGAACGGAAAAGTCTTATTTTAATCCCCGCAGGTAGATTGTTCTCATCCTGTCAGCCATGACCGTGTAGAAGTCTAAGTAATTCGTAATTATATTTTTAGTATCACACTTCTATCCGTTGTGCCACGGGTCCTTGTATGCTAAGTCATAATCAGGTCTAAGTGACAGTCTTCTCGAGGTTTAAGGTTCAATCCTCAGTACGGGCGATGCTAAAATATACAATTACGAATGACGTCAGATTTCTACCAGTCATGGCTGACAGAACAATTTATATCTACAAGGAAAAATATATCTACACTGTACCCTTCTCATGTACTTAGCGTCAAGCAGTGATATTATATTTGTTTTTTGTCTAAAGAATTTTGTTTACTTTGCAAAGTATTTTTAAAAAATACTACTTGATTCGGCATTACATAACTTGGAAAAGGTTGATATGCCGCGAAACAAAACAAACAAACATATACGACTCTTAGCGTCAAGCAATGATCTTCCAATTCGTTGTGTATTGGCTCCGGTGTCATTAAAAGACCAAGACTGTCGAGGAAGTCGCGCGTGGCGGGGCCGGGCCTGGCCTATCACTCCAATCGTCTCCACCATTAATTTATTAGTCCATTTGTATTATTTTGATTCTCAGTGTTACTGTTCTCATCTTCGCACAACGTTTCGGCCGATATAAGCTTCGACCTCTTTCAGTCAAACTCGGGAATCAGTACAGAATTTCAAACATGTTACAAAGGATAAAAGTTCTAAGTGACAGTCTTCTGAAGGTTGAAGGTTCAATCCTCAGTGCGGGCGATACTAAGGATACAATTATGAATTCGCGACGACATTAAAATATTTAAAGAAATGTATAAACTTTGTTATCTACTTACGTGTTAGCTGAAAATAAGATTGTACAAAAAAAATTATGCAAATTCATCCAGTATTTATTAAATTATTAGAAAAAGAATTAAAAAAAAAACGATCTTACGTATCGGTAGACATTTTGTAACCAGTTCAGCTTACGGATTAGGCAAGGGAGATAACTCAATATTTTTTTTAATCTGGCGATTGATAGATACAATATGGTGGCTGACCGCTAAAATCATTTTTATTTTTAATTTAATAAATACTGGATGAAACGTTGTGAGAATAACATTCAAAACTTGTAAAGTTTACGACCCAATTTCTGGCAACTTCACATCGGCGTCTTCCGGCAGCTTATGAAGCGATTAACCAATTTATTAAAATTATAAGAAAAAGAATAAAAACGATCTTACGTATTGGTAGACATTTTGTAACCAGTTCAGCTTACTGATTAGGCAAGGGAGATAACTCAATATTTTTTTAATCTGGCGATTGATAGATACAATATGGCGGCTGACCGCTAAAATCGTTTTTATTTTTAATTTAATAAATACTGAATGAATTTGCGTAATTTTTGGTGTACAGTCTTCTTTTCAGCTACCACGTAAGTACATAACAAAGTTTATACATTTCTTTTAAAAGAGAGGCCTAACATGTCGTAGCGAAATGAAAGAATCACCCAATGGTTACATCGGCCGAAACGTTGTGAGAATAACATCCCAAACTTGTAAAGTTTACGACCCAATTTCTGGCAACTTCACATCGGCATCTTCCAGCAGCTTGCAAAGCGATTAGCCAATCAGCTGTGAGCAGACGACAAATTTCGATGTTTCTTTCGTTTCGCAACGACATTAAAATATTTAAAGAAACGTATAAACTTATATATATGTATAAGCTATCTCCGTGGATTAAATAAAGGGTTCCGTTCGAAATTCCGTACAGATTTCCGAGTTTGACAGGACTCATCTGAAGAAGGTCGGAGGTTACATCGGCCGAAACGTTGTGAGAATAACATCTGAGATGAGAACAGTAGTTCGAATAATAAACATAATATGAATCATCCCATCGGCCGAAACGTTCTAAAAATAACATCCAAATGAGAAAAGTAGTTCGACTTGTTTGGGATGAACTATGTTAAAAAAAAAAAAATAAATAAATAAAGGGTTCCGTTCGAAATTCCGTACAGATTCCCGAGTTCGACAAGATAGACCTGAAGAAGGTGGGAGGTTACATCGGCCGAAACGTTGTGAGAATAACATCTGAGATGAGAACAGTAGTTCGAATAATAAACATAATATGAATCATCCCATCGGCCGAAACGTTCTAAAAATAACATCCAAATGAGAAAAGTAGTTCGACTAATCCAAATAATACAGACACAACAGATACTTTACTTAATACACGGGGATAGATTGTTCTCGTTCTTTCAGCCATGATCAGGTAGTCGTATTGCGCAATATTTAAAATTTTTATTCTTAGTTTCTTTCAATTGCTGATTTCAATATCAAAATTATAACCAATTCAATTTGAGTTCTTTCTGCTGTCATTTTAAACTTGGAAATGCAATATCTTAACATGACGTTTTTACAATCAAACACTGTCACTCCAATGCGGAAGATGACCATTTAAATTTGGTTTATAATGACTAATTTCTTTTGGAGGTTACATCGGCCGAAATGTTGTGAGAATAACATCCAAGATGAGAACAGTAGTTTGAATAATAAAAATATAAATCATTTCATTAGATGTAAATCCCCCCCCTCTTTATGTAACATTGATTGGTTTTTAATATCAGTTATTCATAATTAAAAATATGTAAATTCACCCATCTTGTTTGTTTTTCATAGAGTGAATTATTTCATCTTAATGAAATGGTGTAAAAGAAAGAAATTACCCACAATGCATTTCGTTTTATTTATAAAATTTGAAACAAAATCTTATGTAGGCAAATACAGCTTATTAAAAGTAAATATCTTGAACATGGTGTTACATATTAGTGATCCTTATATTTAAACTATCAACATTGTAACCGGTCAATCCTTACAATGCTTAAAAAATATTGAGGGAATGGACCAAATATTGAGGGAATGGACCAAATATTGAGGGAATTGACCAAATATTGAAAGAATGCACCAGATATTGAGGGAATGCACCAAATATTGAAAGAATGCACCAGATATTGAGGGAATGCACCAAATATTGAAAGAATGCACCAGATATTGAGGGAATGGACCAAATATTGAAAGAATGCACCAGATATTGAGGGAATGGACCAAATATTGAAAGAATGCACCAGATATTGAGGGAATGGACCAAATATTGAAAGAATGCACCAGATATTGAGGGAATGGACCAAATATTGAAAGAATGCACCAGATATTGAGGGAATGGACCAAATATTGAAAGAATGCACCAGATATTGGGGGAATGGACCAAATATTGAAAGAATGCACCAGATATTGAGGGAATGGACCAAATATTGAAAGAATGCACCAGATATTGAGGGAATGGACCAAATATTGAAAGAATGCACCAGATATTGAGGGAATGCACCAGATATTGAGGGAATGGACCAAATATTGAGGGAATGGACCAAATATTGAAAGAATGCACCAGACTAATCTAAATAATACAGACACAACAGATACTTTACTTAATCCACGGGGGTAGATTTTTCTTGTTCTATCAGCCATGACCTGGTAGTCGTATTGCGCAATATTAAAATTTTTTATTCTTAGTTTCTTTCAATTGGTGAAATGCAATATCTTAACATGACCTTCTTACAATTAAATGCGGAAGATGTCACTCGAATGCGGAAGATGACCGTTGCAATTTGGTTTATAATGACTAATTTCTTTCCCTTTTTGTTCTCTTTCCTTCCAGATTGTAGAAGATGAATTCGGAACTGGTTAACCAGCTTTTTGCTCGGATATCGGTGATCCGACAGTTGCAATTTAACCAACCCGTGAAAGCCACGGTGTTTGGTGTGTCCCTTGGCATCGCTCTGGTTGGACTCCTCTCGATCATCTTTCGGAAAAAGGGGAAGAAAAAGAAATCCGGAGAGAGGAAGATGAATCCTCCGGGTAGACTGTCTAAATCCAGATTAACCCATGACAACTCGAATGGAGGTAAGCTAATTTCTCATTGTCTCTCTCTCTCTCTCTTTCGTACGTCCCTCTCTCTCTTTCGTACGTCCCTCTCTCTCTCTCTCTTTCGTACGTCCCTCTCTCTCTCTCTCTTACGTACGTCTCTCTCTCTCTTTCGTACGTCCCTCTCTCTCTCTCTCTCTTTCGTACGTCTCTCTCTCTCTTTCGTACGTCCCTCTCTCTCTCTCTCTCTTTCGTACGTCCCTCTCTCTCTCTCTCTCTCTTTCGTATGTCCCTCTCTTTCGTATGTCCCTCTCTTTCGTATGTCCCTCTCTTTCGTATGTCCCTCTCTGTCTTTCGTACGTCCCTCTCTCTCTTTCGTACGTCCCTCTCTCTCTTTCGTACGTCCCTCTCTCTCTTTCGTACGTCCCTCTTTCTCTTTCGTACGTCCCTCTCTCTCTTTCGTACGTCCCTCTTTCTCTTTCGTACGTCCCTCTCTCTCTTTCGTACGCCCCTCTCTCTCTTTCGTACGCCCCTCTCTCTCTTTCGTACGCCCCTCTCTCTCTTTCGTACGCCCCTCTCTCTCTTTCGTACGCCCCTCTCTCTCTTTCGTACGCCCCTCTCTCTCTTTCGTACGCCCCTCTCTCTCTTTCGTACGCCCCTCTCTCTCTTTCGTACGCCCCTCTCTCTTTCGTACGCCCCTCTCTCTCTTTCGTACGCCCCTCTCTCTCTTTCGTACGCCCCTCTCTCTCTTTGTACGCCCCTCTTTCTCTCTTTCGTACGCCCCTCTCTCTCTCTTTCGTACGCCC
>OY744554.1:725947-748447 GCA_963556195.1 Sepiola atlantica | reverse complement strand
TACATGTCGGACATATGTGTTGTATGCTGCTATGAACATGCACGAGTGTGTTCGCTGCACTGGCCGTGATCGTCCCACCCATTGTGCCGGTCCAAGGTTATTGTTCGACTCAGTGATGACTGAACGAGTTGCTACTGGTGTTTCATTCATTAAATGCAGTTAATAAATGACTTACCAGTAACCATAAGTCCGACTGGCAACACCCACATACTTAGAGTTATTGTAGTATGGTTAACAGAATATGCAAGAAATAGAAATACTGTTTCCGCACTTCATTTTAGTGTAGGACACCGAAAATCCGCCCCCCCCCCTCCCCAAAAAAAACACTACAAAATTGAAATACTATAATTATATACGCACGAATGTAAACCCTACAATATTATTGCACCATCTTTGGACAGAACAGATACTACACTTTGATCCTAGCCTGAAAGACAAGAAGCAACAGCGACATCAAATTAAATATTAAAAATTACTTTTTTGCATTGCATTTTGGTCGATCGGGCAATCCTATCTTTTTAGGGGGATAACATATGTACGAACATGTAATCGTCTTAACGTATTATTATATGAATAAATTAGCATATTTGGCTTAGCGTATTATTATATGAATGAATTAGCATATTTGGCTTAGCGTATTATTATATGAATAAATTAGCATATTTGGCTTAGCGTATTATTATATGAATGAATTAGCATATTTGGCTTAGCGTATTATTATATGAATAAATTAGCATATTTGGCTTAGCGTATTATTATATGAATGAATTAGCATATTTGGCTTAGCGTATTATTATATGAATAAATTAGCATATTTGGCGTAGCGTATTATTATATGAATGAATTAGCATATTTGGCCTAGCGTATTATATGAATAAATTAGCATATTTGGCTTAGCGTATTATTATATGAATAAATTAGCATATTTGGCTTAGCGTATTATTATATGAATGAATTAGCATATTTGGCTTAGCGTATTATTATATGAATAAATTAGCATATTTGGCTTAGCGTATTATTATATAGATAATGTTAATGTTGAAAATAATTTAAAAAAAATTTTTTTGAAAATTATAAAAAAATTGTTTTTAGAATTAAAAAAAAAAAAAAAAAAAAAAAAAAAAAAATCTTAATTTAATTTTTGACAGGCCTTGAAAGTTTGGACATGTCCATTTCTCACTGGGAAGATGGCCTGAATAAATTAGCATATTTGGACGAAGATGATGATCCTGCGGATTTGTTAGCCATTCCAGTAAGTTTCTTTTTCCTTTCTCCAATCAATTTTTATGAAACTGTAAAGCGCTGATTGCTATCAACAATGTTTTCCATATTTAAAATTTTTTTTTTTAAATTTTATTTGTTTTATTTGGCTGAAATCTGCTACTTTTTTTACCCCCCCCCCCCCCTTTATTGCCAATTATAAACACTCGCCCCCCCCCCCCCATCATCTCTTTGAAACTGAAATGAGGGTTGGGTAAGTCATACTCTCTTACAATTTTGACATCAAATGATTTTTCAATGTTTTCTAAGAAACTAATATAGACAGTTTTTTTTTTGGAATTTTGAGATGAGGATTGATAATTTCGATTATTCGGACTCCTACCCTCGCCTATTCACCTCCACCTCAAGGAATCCTACAATTTAGGGAGGGAGAATGCGAGGGGGGGAGAATGAGAATGCGAGAGAGGGAGAATACGAAGGGGGGGGGGGGGGGAATGTGAGAGAATGAGAATGCGAAGGGGGGGATGAGAATGTGAGAGGGAGAATGCGAAGGGAGGGGGGAGAATGCGAGAGAGGGAGAATGAGAATGCGAGAGAGGGAGAATGCGAATGCGAGAGAGGGAGAATGCGAATGCGAGAGAGGGAGAATGAGAATGCGAGAGAGGGAGAATGCGAATGCGAGAGAGGGAGAATGAGAATGCGAGAGAGGGAGAATGCGAAGGGAGGGGGGAGAATGAGAATACGAGAGAGGGAGAATGCGAGAGAGGGAGACTGAGAATGCGAGAGAGGGAGAATGCGAAGGGAGGGGGGAGAATGAGAATACGAGAGAGGGAGAATGCGAGAGAGGGAGACTGAGAATGCGAGAGAGGGAGAATGCGGAAGGGAGGGGGGAGAATGAGAATACGAGAGAGGGAGAATGCGAGAGAGGGAGACTGAGAATGCGAGAGAGGGAGAATGCGAAGGGAGGGGGGAGAATGAGAATGCGAGAGAGGGAGAATGCGAGGGGGGGGGGGAGGAGGAATGAGAATGTGAAGGGGAGGAATGAGAATGTGAGAGGGGGGAGAATGAGAATGTGAAGGGGAGGAATGAGAATGTGAGAGGGGGGAGAATGAGAATGTGAGAGGGGGGAGAATGAGAATGTGAAGGAGAGGAATGTGAGAGAGGGGGGAGAATGAGAATGCGAGAGAGGGAGACTCCTACACTCGCCTATTCACCTCCACCTCTCATCTTAGAAGGAATCCAACTAAAAAAAAAAAAAAATTAAATTCTCCATTAATTGGCAGAAATCCACTTTTCACAAAACTGGTGGTGCGTGTGGGGGGGGGCGGGTCTGTAAAAACGCTTCTATTAAAAAAAAAATTTTTTTTTTTTCTTATTTGGCTGAAATCTGCTGCTTTTGTCTCCCCCCCACCCTCTCCTCCACGCACACATTTTGAGTTCCCCCCCTCCCTATGCCATTTATTATCGACAAATGGCATCGCTCGTAAGCGGTAACTCGATACTCAATAATACCAGTAGTATTGATGAGAATGGTCTGCTTTCTTTGAAACTAAAATGAGGGTTGGTAAGTTATACGCTGTTGGAATTTATTTGTCAATGTTTTCTTCGAAACAAATATCGACGGTTTATGAATTTTTTGAGATGAGGATTGATGATTTGGATTATTCGGACTACTATTCTCACCTTGAATATTATTCAAAATATTCGAGATTGTGTATAGATTTCCGAGTTTGACAAGACGCACTTGAAGAAGGTGGAGGTTACATCAGCCGAAACGTTGTGCGATTAACATAAATAGACGGTGAGAATAGTCGTCAGAATGATTTAAATAATAAAGAATATCAACAGATTGGGGCGTAAAGCAAGTTACTGGGGGGGGGGGTTATAACTTACCTATATTTAGGTATAACTACATCCTGATAAGTGAATGAGTGCTCCTTGGAAGCAATACAGACGCGACAAATTTTGCCTCAATGGCAGCCATCTTAAAGCTGAAAACTTCGATATAACCAATCGTGCATTAATAGTTGAAAAGAAAAAAAAAAATTACTTTGTGACCCTTCGAAATTTCCAAAGGGCGTCAAAAATGCAACAATGTAAATAATTTTTTTTTTTTTTTAGTCTCGTTTTCATTTTTAGCCGGTGTCCTAACTCGTTAGCGAATTTTAGCGAGACAAAGTTGAAAATTTTCAAAAATTAAAGTTTTATGGCAGGACTTCCTTATTTGGCCGATTATGAAAGAAAAAAAAATGTGAATCAGCAAGGGAAATAACTCAAATATTAAATAGAAAGATATAAAAAAAAGAGTTGTCTTCCTTGCACCTAAAGTTTTACATCTTTTTCTGTACAAGTTTAAGAAACGTGCGAACGAATAAAAATAAAAAAAAAATAAAATGACTTCACTGCGTGCCGGTTGTTGGTACGACGGATCTTTCTAATATTTTCTTTCTTTCGTCTTTTAGGATTCTGAGACGAGCGCACTGCAACACCAATTGGAGCACCTGTTGGAGCTGGCCTACCGTATGCAGGATGACTTTGAGAGATCTTGCGAGCGACAAGCTGACCAGGCGGCACTGGACTCTGCTCTGGCTGCGTTTGCGGAGATTGACCTTATTCGGATAGAGAAACAACACAGCATGGACGTGGAGTCGTCGGAAGACCAGGAGTCTTTCGTGTCTGCCACAGACGTAAGTCGTCGGAAGGTTTTGTTCTCGCTAATTTTGAAGTAGTGCTGCCATCTGTTGGATTTTATTCTTACTAACATGGCTACCCGGATTTGCCCGGGGGGGGGGCATGGACAACAAAATAGAAAGGTTAATAAGTGTGTGTAACATCTTTCTTTTAAAACTTCCTCTCCCTTTCTCTCTATCTCTCCCTCTCCCTTTCTCTCTCTCTCTCCCTCTCGCTCATTCTCATTTTCCCTCTCCCTCTCTCGCATTCTCCCCCCCCCCTTCGCATTCTCCCCCCCCTCGCATTCCCCCCCCCCCCTCTCATTCTCTCCCTCCCCCTCGTATTCTCCCCCTCGTATTCTCCCCCTGGCATTCTCCCCCTCCCTCCCCCTGGCATTCTCCCCCCTCCCTCCCCCCCTGGCATTCTCCCTCTCCCTCCCCCCCTCGCATTCTCATTCTCCCTCCCCCCTCGCATTCTCATTCTCCCCCCCCCCTCGCATTCTCATTCCCCCCCTCGCATTCTCATTCTCCCCCCCTCACATTCTCATTATTCTCCCCCCCCCCTCACATTCTTCCTCCAACCCCCTTGCATTCTCATGTCCGTTGATAAGGTGTCCAGTGAAAGGAGATTTAAAGATGGATTGAACTAAACATCTTTCTATTGGATTTACTTCATTTTTGAACTTTTTCAACGCTGCCTTCACGAAAACCCTTCTTTTCCATCTTCAAATCTCATTCACTGGACACATTATCAACGGACATTTACCAACTGGACAGACCCCATATCTTTTTACATGCACATTCTCACTCTCCATTACTTAATATTTTTGAATTTTGAATTTTGGCTTTTCCACTGCCAACTTATCTATCTCTGTAATTCCTCTGATGATAAGATTTTAATCTTTGAAAAGCCTTGGCTTAAGGAAAGAATAATAAACATGTTTTTACCGAGTACACCTTGCATCGAAGTTGAAATAAATTGGTCATTCGTACATATTTATCCATCTTCTTTCATCTATCTTTATAATTGCTTTATCTCGTATATTGAGCTTAAACCATTTCACTATAGGTTCTATCTACTAAAAGTATACTTTTAGTTTCATATTTTATATATATATATATAATTATTTTCATTTATACAGACATGTACATAATCCGCGACACTGTCATGTCGATGTTATCGATCAACAGCTGTTAGAAACTGAGCTCTCACCAGACAGAGAGAAAATCTGATCCTCGGATCATATTTGGTTCTTTCGAAATATGATCTGAGGAAAGGATAAGATTTTAGTTTTTGTCTGAGATCTCAGTTTCTAACAGCTATTAATCGATAACATCGGCATGCTAGTGTTGTGGATTATGTACATCTATCTATATATATAAAATAGTGACTCTGTCTCTGTGTGTGTCCGCCTGATCTTTCTGTCTTATGTTCACCCAAACCGCTGGACAGAATTGCTTGAAAATTGGCATGTGGACTACTGACCTCTCAGTGAAGGTCATAGGCTATATAAGAAATATATCACTTCAACTCTGAAAACTGTTTTCCCTTAGATTCAAATGAAACTTAAACCATAGGTAAAATGACCAAAAATGATGTCTATTCCCAAAATTTCAGCAAATTTTAATAATATTAAGATGGTCCCTGAGGACACAACCCCTCCACTGAAAACTGTTTTCCTTTTGATTCAAATGATATATATATATATATATATATATTATATCGAACACCTCTCTGTCTGTCCCTAAAAACGAAGACATACTAGGAAGTGTACTTTCAATATAATTGTATTCACACGTACAATTTGCATGTGAACATAATGGAAGTATTTTTGCATCTGTGGCTGCTACTTAAAGAAGCTAATGACAATTTTCGAACATGTTACACAATGAAATTAATCTATTTATTAGCGTTAGTTTAAGAGTATTAACATATATCTGAATAGCTCGGTGAGTAAGATATCTAGCTGACAGCATCAAGGTTGCTGTTAAATTAAACTCTCCCTACCATGATGTTGTATATGATGCTATCCCATACTCTAACCTGGGCAACACCGAGTAGCTCTGCTAGTGTCTGTATAAATAAAAATAATCATATATATAAAAGCTCTATTTAATATTGAGCACTCTCTATAAGCCCGGTTGAAATTCTTTGTATTTTTATCCTGTGGATGTTTACTTTACCTGGATTAATATATATATATATATATATATATATTCTCGTCAAGATTTGAACATATCTTTTCTTTTTTGAATATATATATATATATATATTCAAAAAAGAAAAGATATGATTTGAACATATCTTTTCTTTTTTGAATATATATATATATATATATATATATATATATATATATATATATTCAAAAAAGAAAAGATATGTTCAAATCTTGATGAGAATAGCTGTTTAACGAAATCAATATGAAATTGTAATTCATGGAATTTAAAATATTATAAAGTACAATTTTATTTCATTCGACTTCTATTTCCAGATGTGTCTTGTGTGGTTTCTGACTTTTTAATTTTATTTCCAGATGGCAGATTTGTCTGATCTTGAAACCTACCGTGAGTTATTCAAACGGCTTCCATTGTACGAAGGGGCATTACAAGAACACAAGCACAACGGTGTTACGTGTCGGACGATGAGGTAAGCTCAAGAATCTAATAAATGCTTGTCCTAAAGATGGCTTAGATCTGATGACCTCAGAGGAAGCTTAACTCTTGATCATTATAACGGATTTAGGTAAAAAACTCTCACCCTTTTTCTCAGTAGCCCCTTACGTCTACAGTGGCGGTCTGCTTTGTTTGGGGTGAACTACGTTAAAAAAAAATTTTTTTTAAAAACCCTAATCCGCAAATCAGTCTTTCAGTGTCTCACGAACCTGCCTCAAATTCTTTGGAAATAATCAAATTCTGTCCATTTTCAATCATCGTTACGAATCCTCACGGCGTTGTCTCACTGTCCACCTGATAGACTAATTAACCCTTATCCTCGAGTGGCTTTTGTAAAAAACGTTTCGTAAATGTATTTGTCACTCCTCGTCTTATCTTCGTACTTCCATTTTTCTCATTGGGAATTCTACAAAGTTCAGAGGTGTTAGAGAGATGTTTATTTACTCCTCGCGGAGTTAGGCACAAGGCCAGTTTTATCTTACTCCCACAAGTAAGATGTGACCCAAGATTGGGTCGAGCAAGTGGGGTTAAAAGCCAGCGCTCGAGAGGTGAGCACTCTGGCCATTTAAAAATTGCCTGGGCAGCCCCGTCGGCATTCCCCGGTAGGGGCGCCTCAGACAGTAAGCAATAAACTTACTCCTCCCCAAAGAGGGGAGGCGAAGCCTGGGAGGGTGGACCTCCTAGAACTGCACAGGACAGGCGTGCAGTATCCATCGGAACAGATACTACACTTTGATCTTAGCCAAAAGGCCGAGAACAATGTGTAAGTCGTGTAAATAAAATTCTTATATTTTTTTTTTTCTTTCCAGAACCACACTGGTTGGTTGTTTAAAAGATGCCGAATTTCTTGGAAAACTTCACTGTCTTCGAGAAGGATTCGATGTAAGTGTTATATCTTCTTTCGAAATGAATAAATGCGAAAATTCTTTTACTCACTATATTTAATTCTATTATTTTTTTATATATACTCCCTCCCACGCCAGTAAGATGTGACACAAGGTCGGAAAGTGGGATCTGATAAGTCAGCGCCCGAGAAGATGAGCACTCTGGCCTACAAAAAATGCCTGGGCAGCCCCGTCAGCATTCCTCGGTAGGGGTGCCTCAGGCGATTAACAATAAACTAACCCCTTCTCAAAGGGTGAGAAGGTAAAGCCTGGGAGGGTGGACCTCCCAGAACTGTACTGGGCAGTACCTCAGACTGGCGGAATCAAGGCCCGAAGGCCAAGACGGTACTGGTTTATAAGGGTGTAGTATCCATCGGAACAGATACTACACTTTGATATCAGCCAAAAGAATGAGAACAAAGAGTTTGAAAAACTATATTTATAGTAATCTGCAAACACCCACAAACAGTTATTGGTTTTCCTAATTTGCATATTTATTTTTTAAACAGTTTCTAATAAATTAATATTCTGTAACATTCATTTGTAATTTGCATTGTCATATTTTCTTATATATATATATACGCAATAATGTTGCTATGACTGCGTTTTTTAAAAGAATGAACAAAAAATAATTTAATCTATTATTGTATTATCTTTTAATGGAGGTGGATAGTGTAGTATCGGTTCTGTTGTCATAAGACCATCCTCCCAGGAATTACCTCCTCCTTTTTAAGGGGGTGGGCCTAATCCATATATATTACATCCTCTTTTTGGGGGTGGGAGTAGTGTAGTATCTGTTCTGTTGTCATTAGACCATCTTCCCAAGGACTACCTTCTCCTTTTTTTTTTTTTTTTTTTTTAGGGGGGTAGTGTACTATCTATTCTGCTGTCATAATATCATCCTCCCAGGTATTAACTCCTCCTTTTTTGTTTGGGGGGAGGGGGTAGTGTTTGTTCGTCATGATATATCATCCTTTCAGTCATTACTGCTGATGCTACCAGATCAGGCTGTCTGAAGATATTGGCTTTCTGGCCCAAAATGCACCAAACATTGATGTTTTGTTGTTTTTTTCCCCCTTTACAAAACTCAATCATGTTCTGCAAAATTCAAAACAAAAAACAATTTCCCTCCCTCCCCCTTCCCTCAACCTCCCCCCTCTCCCCCCTTTCCCTCACCCTTCCCCCTCTCTCCCCTTCCCTCCTTTCACTCAACAAAACACCATGAATAACATATAAAGAACTTGAAACATAAAAACTTTTACTAAAATGACTTGATTCAACATTAAATAACCCGAAAAGGGTTGATATGCCGTAAAAAAAAACAATCAAACCAAACACCATGAATAAATACTTGAACATATAAAGACTGGTGATACCAGATCAGGCTGCCCTGTGGCTCCCTGAGACGAAATTCACCTACATTGACGTTTTTTTATTTTATTTTTTTTTTTATTTTTTTTTTTATTTTTTGTAAAACTTAATTATGTTCTACAAAACCAAAAACAAAAACAACAGCCCCTCTCCCTTTCTCCCTTCCCTTTTTTATTTTATTTTTAGAACTTGAAGCATAAAAACTTTTACTATAATGACCAGATTTGGCATTAAATAACCCAAAAAGGGTTGATATGCCGTAAAACAAAACTACCAAACCAAAAACGATGATTAAACATTTGAAGATATAAAGAACTTGAAGCATAAAAACTTTTACTATAATGACCAGATTCGGCATTAAATAACCCAAAAAGGGTTGATATGCCGTAAAACAAAACTACCAAACCAAAAACGATGATTAAACATTTGAAGATATAAAGAACTTGAAGCATAAAAACTTTTACTATAATGACCAGATTCGGCATTAAATAACCCAAAAAGGGTTGATATGCCGTAAAAAAAAAACAACCAAACCAAACCCCATGAATAAATACTTGAACATATAAAGAACTTGAAACATAAAAACTTTTACTAAAATGACTTGATTCAACATTAAATAACCCGAAAAGGGTTGATATGCCGTAAAAAAAAACACCAAACCAAACACCATGAATAAATACTTGAACATATAAAGAACTTGAAACATAAAAACTTTTACTAAAATGACTTGATTCAACATTAAATAACCCGAAAAGGATTGATATGCCGTAAAAAAAAACAACCAAACCAAACACCATGAATAAATACTTGAACATATAAAGAACTTGAAGCATAAAAACTTTTCACCAAACTACAACTAATGATTCGGCATTAAATGACCCATTAAAATTTACTGGGGAAAACATTTACTCGATTTCAACACTGACCGTGACCCCCTAGGTTGGGAAATGTATCTCGATTCCAGCTTTTTTTTTGTCATTGACTACTCTCATCAATGAGTTATTTTTTTTTATTTAACTGGCTTTGCAAACTTACTTTTGTCTGATTAAAACAGTCTAACCTGAGATAGTTTCTTTTATCTAAAGAATGTTCATAATTTTTGTTTCAGGTTGTATTCCGTGATCTTGAAACGCGGAAATGGTTGCAAGACTTAGGAAAGAACATAATCGCGGGTATATTACAGAAGGCGGAGAGGGTACGTTTCCCTTATTTAACCTTTGTTTAATAAATTTTTAATGTAACTTACAGGGAGGGCCTGTGGATTAGTGGTTATCGCACTTGTCTTTGGGCTGGACGACCCGGGTTCGATCCCACTCACGGCATGCAAATTTTCGGGTCTGAAAACTCCCTCTGTCCACCCAGCAGTAATGAGTACCTGACTAAAACTCAGGGAAGGTTCAAGGCAGCGGAAGGAGAGGGATGGGCTCCGCCTTCCATGTGCTGTGCTCTAGACACGGTGATTCTTAACAAATCACCGCCGCTACGGCCATGGGCAGTGTGCGATGTCGGCAATGACACTCGTGCGCGTCCAGGCTATGCGACCGTTACCTTTTTTTTTTTTTTTTTTTTTTTTACTGTTTTTCAGTACCCATGGTGTTGGTCAGCTTGCTGCCAATCTTCCCTCCAGCGGTTCTTGGTCCACATCTGCTTTGAGGTGGTGTCTGGGACGGTTTCCAGAAGCTGATGCGCGTGCTGGGAGAGTGCGTAGCGTGATTTGAGGCGTACTGGTGGAGGAGGTTTGCTCATGATGTCATGGAGCAGATGTCTCTTGTCGATCTGAACCGCCTGAGAACTGGTGTGGGCCGTTTTTCTGCCACAATGAGAGACTGGGGTCTGAGAGAGGGTGCTGCCTGTGAATGTGGCCACCCAGAACAGACAGTTACACACGTCATAGAGGAATGCCCGCTGTTCAAACCACCCAATGGCGAGCAGGGCATAGCGGACCTTGATGACGAGACGAGAACCTGGCTTGCCAAGACCGAGCTGCAGCTTTGAGGGAGCTGGCACAAGAAAGAAGAAGAAGAAGTACCCATGGTTTGTCCGTGGTCCGCTTCATAGACAGAACTGGCTGGTCGTCTCTGTATGAGAGGAGTGGGATTAACTTGTTCTTGCAAACTTTTTTAAAATTTTTTTTTTAAATAAATAAAATTTAAAAAATACACAAAGCAGTTTTTTCTCTCCTTTCACAGGAGATTTGCTTAATCTTTGATTATATATTGAGATTTTTTTTTCATAGCAAATTCTCTTTTATTAAAGTTTTAGAAGTTATTATATGTTACAACCAATAAGTTGAAAAAGTTAAAAAAGAAAAAAAAAAAAAAAAAAAATTTTACCACTAATAAGTTTATATATGGACATTAAAACATGTTACAACCAATAAGTTGAAAAAGTTTTTTAAAAATCTTTTACAACAAATAAGTTTATATATTAAAACATGTTTTTAAAAATAATTAAAGTTTTATAACAATTTTATTTAATTTTTTTTTTACTGTATTGTTTGATCATATAATTTTAATAATATGATCAAACGATACAGTAAAAAAAAAAATTTTCCAATAAATAAGTTTATATATAGACATTAAAACGTGTTACAACCAATAAGTTGAAAAAGTAAAAAATAAAAAAATAAAAATTTTTTACAACCAATAAGTTTATATATAGACATTAAAACATGTTACAACCAATAAGTTGAAAAAGTAAAAAATAAAAAATTTTACAACCAATAAGTTTATATATAGAAATTAAAACATGTTACAACCAATAAGTTGAAAAAGTAAAAAAAATAAAAAAATTTTACAACCAATAAGTTTATATATAGACATTAAAACATGTTACAACCAATAAGTTGAAAAAGTTAAAAAAAAAAAAAAATTTACAACCAATAAGTTTATATATAGACATTAAAACATGTTACAATCAATAAGTTAAAAAAGTAAAAAAAAAAAATTTATACAACCAATAAGCTTATATATAGACATTAAAACATGTTACAATCAATAAGTTGAAAAAGTAAAAAAAAAAATTTATACAACCAATAAGTTTATATATAGACATTAAAACATGTTACAACCAATAAGCTGAAAAAGTTAAAAAAGTAAAAAAAAAAATTTTTACAACCAATAAGTTTATATATAGACATTAAAACATGTCTTAAAAAGAAAAAGTTTTATAACAATTTTATTTAATTTAAAATTTAATGATCAAACGATACAGTAATAATAAATATTAGATTTAAAAATATTTTGAATTCAGTTATAAAAAATATAAAAAAAAAATTTAAAAAAGCATTTTTTTTCCTCTCATTTTACAGGACACTGAAGAGTTCTACCAAGCCTATCAAGAAATGATGGACTACATCGATGACGACTCGCATTGGTCTCAAATGGAAGAAGAACTAAAAGATAGAGGGGTAAGTGTTATACTATACTCCCGCCTGGTATTAACCCTAACCCTAACCCTAACCCGGTTCAACACCGCTTAACTTTGTTGATCAAACAAGAACAGGTGCGTCAACGTGATTCTGCCATATATGGTAATTGGTTACTTACCATATATGGTAATTGGTTACTTACCATATATGGTAATTGGTTACTTACCATATATGGTAATTGGTTACTTACCATATATGGTAATTGGTTACTTACCATATATGGTAATTGGTTACTTACCATATATGGTAATTGGTTACTTACCATATATGGTAATTGGTTACTTACCATATATGGTAATTGGTTACTTACCATATATGGTAATTGGTTACTTACCATATATGGTAATTGGTTACTTACCATATATGGTAATTGGTTACTTACCATATATGGTAATTGGTTACTTACCATATATGGTAATTGGTTACTTACCATATATGGTAATTGGTTACTTACCATATATGGTAATTGGTTACTTACCATATATGGTAATTGGTTACTTACCATATATGGTAATTGGTTACTTACCATATATGGTAATTGGTTACTTACCATATATGGTAATTGGTTACTTACCATATATGGTAATTGGTTACTTACCATATATGGTAATTGGTTACTTACCATATATGGTAATTGGTTACTTACCATATATGGTAATTGGTTACTTACCATATATGGTAATTGGTTACTTACCATATATGGTAATTGGTTACTTACCATATATGGTAATTGGTTACTTACCATATATGGTAATTGGTTACTTACCATATATGGTAATTGGTTACTTACCATATATGGTAATTGGTTACTTACCATATATGGTAATTGGTTACTTACCATATATGGTAATTGGTTACTTACCATATATGGTAATTGGTTACTTACCATATATGGTAATTGGTTACTTACCATATATGGTAATTGGTTACTTACCATATATGGTAATTGGTTACTTACCATATATGGTAATTGGTTACTTACCATATATGGTAATTGGTTACTTACCATATATGGTAATTGGTTACTTACCATATATGGTAATTGGTTACTTACCATATATGGTAATTGGTTACTTACCATATATGGTAATTGGTTACTTACCATATATGGTAATTGGTTACTTACCATATATGGTAATTGGTTACTTACCATATATGGTAATTGGTTACTTACCATATATATTTTCAGTGATTCTTTCTGCGTATTGTGTTACATAGTCCTTTAATTACTCGTACCTTTTCTTCTTCGTCGTGGACTGGTGATACCAGATCAGGCTGCCCTGTGGCTCCCTGAGACGAAATTCACCTACATTGACGTTTTTTTTTTTTTTTTTTTTTTTTTTTTTTGTAAAACTTAATTATGTTCTACAAAACCAAAAACAAAAACAACAGCCCCTCTCCCTTTCTCCCTTCCCTTTTTTTATTTTATTTTTAGAACTTGAAGCATAAATCTTTTACTATAATGACCGGATTCGGCATTAAATAACCCAAAAAGGGTTGATATGCCGTAAAACAAAACTACCAAACCAAAAACGATGATTAAACATTTGAAGATATAAAGAACTTGAAGCATAAAAACTTTTACTATAATGACCAGATTCGGCATTAAATAACCCAAAAAGGGTTGATATGCCGTAAAACAAAACTACCAAACCAAAAACGATGATTAAACATTTGAAGATATAAAGAACTTGAAGCATAAAAACTTTTACTATAATGACCAGATTCGGCATTAAATAACCCAAAAAGGGTTGATATGCCGTAAAACAAAACTACCAAACCAAAAACGATGATTAAACATTTGAAGATATAAAGAACTTGAAGCATAAAAACTTTTACTATAATGACCAGATTCGGCATTAAATAACCCAAAAAGGGTTGATATGCCGTAAAACAAAACTACCAAACCAAAAACGATGATTAAACATTTGAAGATATAAAGAACTTGAAGCATAAAAACTTTTACTATAATGACCAGATTCGGCATTAAATAACCCAAAAAGGGTTGATATGCCGTAAAACAAAACTACCATACCAAACCTCTTCGTCGTGGAGGGGTGTCGTCTCGATGTCGTCCAGCGGTTGAGTTCCTTCCTTGTTTCGGGACTGCTGTGGAACATCGCCGCCATCATCGCCACACGCTGCGCGCCCAGTATCATCATCGTTGTATTGGGCTGTAACAAAGATTCTCATACACAGCGAAAAACAAGGCACACTCTCTCTTCTAAATGTGATTACTTTTATTTAGGCGTCAAGTTTTTGTCGTTCTTAGAGATGTTTTACTAACGAAAAGAGAGATCAATTCACTACTTTTATCGTAGTTAATTCCTAAGTATCTATGGTCCATTAAGTCCTTAGCCATTCGAGGAAGGGGGGGGAGGAATCTCTTCACATCTGTATTCTTTTAGGGAAATAAATTCCCCTTTTCATTTGCGGACTACATGGAGAGATATGTCTGTTCAGCTTGCTTCCAAAAACCAGACTGGCAAAACTCAGTTTCCCACACAAGAGCCGGTGACGTCATAGAACCCTTATGTGCAGGTGCATTCGTCACAGCCTGACTCCCTTGAACCCCCGACCTAAAAGGTCTCATCAAAATGGTGGCCTGTCAACGTTTGTGAGCTCCAACTGTGAGAACCAGTTTTATTTTGTACTCGACTGTACGAGTCCACCCGTACTAAATCGCGCAAGCCAAACCAAACCAAACCAAACCAAACGATCCCCCACACATACGTCCACTCAACATGCGTCCGGCCTCACACGGCCATTATCCAACAATTGTTCCTATTCCAAAATCGACCTACCCCATTGGTTACCTTGATTTCAATAGTCTCATCTAATACGCTTATAGTCACGTTGACACACCGGTTCCCGTACTTGCACCCCTTCTTTGTTTATTAGTCAGGCGCAGAGGTAACAGCACAGGGACCCCTCTAAACACTCAGTGCCTAGCCTTGTTTCCTTACTAGGACAATGAACGCCGTTCTCCTTCTCTCTATTTTGGGCAAATTGGGGAAAATTTTCTCGTCACTAAGTCTTACATGACCAGTTTGGGTCTCTCCTGTTCCGACAGGTTGAGGGTACAGGTTAGACAGCTTGTCTGGCTTCCCGAGGCCACAACCCCCATGGACCAGGTCGTGACTAATGGACTGGTTATGTGAGCTTATTGGCACCAAACAAGCACCCACCTTGGCCAACCCACTCTATACTGCGCAGATCCCAAGTTAGGTTGACCCCCCCCCCTTCCTTCCTTCTCCCCTTCCTTCTCCCCTTCCTTCTCCCCTTCCTTCTCCCCTTCCTTCTCCCCTTCCTTCTCCCCCCTTCCTTCTCCCCTTTTCTTTACAATCTTCTTCAGGTGAATGTTTTCAAAACTCGAGGGATCTTTATGGAATTTCGAACTGAACCTGTTATTTAATCCACGGGGTAGATTGTTCTTATTCGCGCAGCCATGACCAGCCTCAACGACACTTCGGTGATTTAACGAGAACCGATGTGTCAACATGATCGTGTTGTATTATGCTGATTATATTTTCAGTAACTCTATTTATTTTTCTCAAATCGCCCCTTTTATCAAAATCAACCCCCCCACCCCACCCCATCCCACCTCCCCTTTTTTCTAATTTTTTTGTGCTAACAAATCACTGCTTATCAAGGCCTAAAAGCCATTCAAGGATAAAGGTTAATGAGTTTGTCAGGCGGACGGTGAGACGATGGTGGAAACTGGGCAAAATATGATTTTTTAGGAAGACGGCTCAGCAAGAATTTGTTAACATTTGACTTGAAAACGGTCATGTTGTAGTCAACTGGGAAGCAGCCCCGTGGTATTGTGTTCCACAGACTGGCAGTTCTTCGAAAGAAACTTGGCTCGTGGAAGTTCCGCTTAGTTTTAGGTACACAGAGGGAGAAAGGAAAACTATTTACAATGGTTGTAGCTAGACGAGTTCTTGACAGGGTTTTTGCTGTGAATGTTTTACAGGAGTGGGGAGGGCATAGATAGGTGCTCGACTGAGCTCCAATCATGAAAATAACTATAGAGTAGAGAAAGACTAGCAACGTCTCTTCTTTGAGAAATAGGCTGTAGAGAAAAGAAGGGGACTACCCCCCCCCCCCACTAGATTTCAAAGTCGGTTTTGTACTCTGTCAAGGCATAAAAGAGTGCTCCACGCGGCACCTCCTCAGATGTGGCAACAGTACTCCATCTTAGGACATACCTGAATCTTATACAAGCGGAGGATTGTGTCTGATGTGCGATACTTTCCGAAGCGATAGAATAATCCATCCAATTAATACATACTAGTGAGAACTCTGTTGAAAATTTGTGGTTGCTTTCTTTATCATTTATGTAACGAGCAGGACTACCCGACGTTGCCCGGGGCAAAATCTCTCTATCAGTCTTTCTCTCTTTCCCCCTCCCCCCAGTTCCCCCCCCCCCCCACCTCCTCTACCCGACCTTTTCCTCTCTCTGGACACACAGACAACTCTCCCTTATATAGATTCCTTGAGGAAGAGAATTAAAAAAAATCTGTTACTTTCCTTTTAGTTAGTGACTAAAAAACCGCCCCCCCCCGCTCCTCTGTGTCAGTTTAGGGTCAAAGAATGAATATTTTTTTCTAACTTTTAGATAGTATTCTCCCGAGGCAACGCCGATTAAGAAAACACCAACTTTGTGGGTGTTTGTTTTGTAGTTTTAGCTGGACATACACACATACACACAGACAACTGCCCTAACCCTCACCCTCACTCTCTTTTTAGAAGTTTTCCATTTTAAATTCTGTAGAATTACCAATTTACCTAACCCTAACCCTTTATATAATAAATAATTCTGCGTGTCTCTTCCATTAGTTACCACAACCATTCACATCTGTGGAACACATTTCCACAGGACTGCTTCCCTGCAGACTACAATGTGGTCCTCTTCAAGCGTAATGTCAACAAATAGCTGTCGAGCTGTCCTCTTAAGTAATCAAATTTTGTCCATCCGGTCCATCTTTTTCAATCCTCTCATGGTGTTGTTTATCATCCGGCTGACAATCCCATTAACCCTTATCCTCGAGTGGCTTTTTGACTCATTAGTATAAAAAAAGATTTTTAAAAAAACATTTCTGTAGAATACTCAGCCCCTAAACCCTAATCAGATGTTCTAAACCCCTACACCCCTAACCTTAAACCCAAATCAGATGTTCTAAACCCCTAACCCCAACTCAGCCTGCTGTTTTTTTTTTTTCTTTTGTTTTATGTGAATTGAGCTCTCTATCGACAACTGAATCTCTGATGCTTATCATCCGTCCTTCTCCAGTGCCGTCTAAGATAATCGGGCATGCAGCTCAGTGCACTGAGGGAGAGCTCATCCACATAGTCCTTAGCCCCCGCCTTCTCTACCTGGTTGACACAAACGTGCTGGTGGACAACTGGAGCCCTGGGCGGCAATAATCAAAGGCCTAACCCTAACTCTTAGACTCACAGCTAGTTCGTCTTTGACTGTGAAATCTTTCTTTTTTTTTTTTTTTTTTTTTTTTAATCACTTATCAAGGCCTAAAAAACACTCGAGGATAAGGATAATAGAGAGAAAAGACCAGAGAAGGACTGAAGATAGAAAGATGAGAGAGAGAAAAAAAGAAGTGAGAGAGAGAGCTCATCCACATGCTCCCTCCCTTTCTCTACTTAGTTATCCACATGGTCCTTAACCCCCGCCTTCTCTACCTGGTTGACACAAACGTGCTGGTGGACAACTGGAGCCCTGGGCTGCGATAATCAAAGGCCTAACTCTCAGACTCACAGGTGCGAAATCTTGCTTTTTTTTTTATGCCAAATGAGTCCCGACTTATCAAGGCCTAAAAAAACTCGAAGATAAAGGATGATAGAGAGAAAAAGAAGTGAGAGAAAAAGTGAGAGAGAAAAAAAAGTGAGAGAGAAAGAGAAAAAGTGAGAGAGAAAGAGAAAAAGTGAGAGAGAAAGAGAGAAAAAGAAGTGAGAGAAAGAGAGAGAAAAAGAAGTGAGAGAGAAAAAGAAGTGAGAGAGAAAAAGAAGTGAGAGAGAAAGAGGTGAGAGAGAAAGAGAGAAAAAGAAGTGAGAGAGAAAAAGATTTGAGAAAGAGAGAAAAAGATTTGAGAAAGAGAGAAAAAGATTTGAGAAAGAGAGAGAAAAAGATTTGAGAAAGAGAGAGAAAAAGATTTGAGAAAGAGAGAGAAAAAGATTTGAGAAAGAGAGAGAAAAAGATTTGAGAAAGAGAGAGAAAAAGAAGTGAGAAAGAGAGAGAAAAAGAAGTGAGAAAGAGAGAGAAAAAGAAGTGAGAAAGAGAGAAAAAGAAGTGAGAGAAAGAGAGAGAAAAAGAAGTGAGAAAGAGAGAGAGAAAAATGAGTGAGAGAGAAAGAGAGAGAAAAAGGAGTGAGAGAGAAAGAGAGAGAGAAAAAGGAGTGAGAGAGAGAGAGAGAAAGAAAAAGAAGAGAGAGAGAGTGAGAGAGTATGCAAGAGCTTTCGCTTATCCACATGGTACTTAACCCCCGCCTTCTCTATCTGGTTGGCACAAACGTGCTGGTGGACAACTGGAGCCCTGGGCGGCAATAATCAAAGGCCTAACCCTAACTTTCAGACTCACAAGTGCAAAATCTTGCTTTTTTTATGCCAAATGAGTCCCGACTTATCAAGGCCTAAAAACACTCGAGGTTAAAGGATGATAGAGAGAAAAGACCAGAGAAAAACTGAAGATAAAAAGACGAGAGAGAGAGAGAAAAAAAAAAGGACGCAAGAGAGAGCCGTCGCTTATCCACATGGTCCTTCTCCCCCCCGCCTTTTCTACCTGGTTGGCACAAACGTGCTGGTAAGCAACTAAAGACATGCGATAATCAAATAAATAATCAGTACTCTCAGGTCTTTCTTCTTATTTTTTAAACCAATGAGTCTCCACTTATCAAGGCCTAAACGCACTCGAGGATAAGGGATAATGAGATGGATAGATTGATAGTTGAATGATGAGTAAGGCCTGGGAGTAATGAAACTAAGAGGTGGCTCTACACATCGCCAATCTCCCAAAGTAAAGCCCTGTCACTGGATGCAGTGTTGTGTCATACCCAAGGGGGTTGGGAAGGGGAGAGAGCTTAGGTAGTTGATAGGGTTGGGAAATAGGGTAGGCAGAAAATAACGGCTGGGAATGATGAATTTTAGACTGAAGTGTGATGCTGTCGTGGTCCGTAGATTGAATCTTTGTGTGTCTGCGTCGTGGGGACATCTCTCGCGAAAAACATGCGCCGGTATTTTGGGGTGGAATCTTATCGCCCTGGGCACGGTTACACCAACTCCTTGGTACCATGAAAGTCACATCCCTGTTTCAAGCAGCGGTTGACCATTGTTTCTTGTTTGAGCCCACATTGTCCAGCTCCTCAAACGCAATGGCTTGGTACTGTTCGCATGGGTAATACATTGTCGTTGTATGGTGTTATTAATTCTCTCCAGAGAATTATCTGGGTTTGGGAACAGGACCATCAACACTGAAAATTGAACACTTTGTAAAAAAGAAAGGGAACAAGGCATTTCTATTTAAAAAATATAGCTTTTATTTTTCATTAAAGCAGTTAGAAAAACAAAACTCTAGTCGCGGGCAGACACACGACTTGTCTGTGTGAAGAAATCCCATCGACTGCTTGTTTCTCTCTCGTGGCAACAAATTGGAGAGAGGAAAACGTTTAGTAAAAAAAAATAAGGGAGAAACAAGAATACATAAACAAAGGGAAAGAAAGAACAAGAGTCACTTGTATTCTATCAGCTCCTCTGGTGTCAGCTAGCCGATGTTTTGACTCCTGGCCTTTCGAGGCCTTGACCAACCTGGCTTGTTGAAAACAAGCTGTCATTTTGATATGAGTTGAAATTTGATTGACGAAATGCTGCCAATAGCGGATGTAGCAATGCACCTATTTACGTGCCTCGCTACGAAGACAAAGTTAGGCACAAGGTCGGCTTTTAACGTGTGGAAATCCAGACGCGCAAAAGGGACATCTATCTATGGGCCACATTCGTCCCTCCCTTTTTTTTTTTTTCTTTGACTAGGCACAAGGTGTAGTATTGCTACCTTGTCGATTGTTATGTGGATCCATTAGTATTGGTTTCATGTACATAACAATGCAAGTAAAAGAACACAAGAATACATAAGAGAGACATACTTGATGTGTGCGCTTCCGATCGCTTCGTTCGTAAGAGGACGATCCACGTCAGCATTTATTTATATATAGCATGAGAAATATACAAAGGAGATAATTACAGATTGACTAATGTAAGGGAGATAATTGGATACTGTTTGGATTCGCGTATCTCTGTAAACATTGTTGTCGTTTCTAAATGCAAGACACTACACAAGGGTGTAAATTGTAGGGTTTTGTTTTCTCTTCTCTCACCCTTTTCTCTATGAAAAGGAACTTCATTAAACAAAAAAAATTTTTTTTCCGTAACTAATAGTCGTTTTAATTTAAACATTTTTTGTTCATTTCCCTTTCATTTTTTTTTTTTTTTTTTTTTTTAAATTTAAATTTAAATCATTTATTGTCATTCAATTTTCACCATTTTTATCTTTTGTTTTCTTTTTCGGCCTTGGTCGCGGTTGGCCAGTAACTTTCCATCCACCCCCTCTTCATGTATTCATTGGTCCGGTCAAGGAATTTTTTCTGCCTACTACTAATAATTTCAAATTGTGGGCGGTTAATTTCTGGAACCTTTTCATTTTGGGGTCTCCTCAAATTTTCTCTTCACGTTTGTGAAGGGGGGGGGGGGCATTTTAAGTCCCTCATCGGCCTGAAAGTTCAATGGAAAAGTGACAGTGTCACTGAGGCTCGTGTGGCCTATAGGCATCTGTGGAGTGGGCAGGTGAGTGGACACGTAACTGCCGCTATCACCGGTTTTGGACTAGGGATCGATAGCGACAGGGGCTGATTCCTCTTCGGCTGTTTGTTAGAGGCCAATCTAAACTGTGTAAGAAGTTACGGTGCATAGCGGCAACTCGACTTTCTTCCTTGAGGATTTGTCAATTTTATTACTACCAAGTTGTATATTCCCCACTTTTACCTTTTAATTGGTTTGGGTGAAAAGTTATTTGGGCTTGATTAATTTTTAACCAGTCTGCAAAATAGTTTTGTTTTCAAAATTACCTCTCTTTCTCTCCTTCTCTCCCCCTTTTCCTTCTCTCCCTCTTCTCCTTCTCTCCCTCTTCTCCTTCTCTCCCTCTTCTCCTTCTCTCCCTCTTCTCCTTCTCTACCCCTCTCCTTCTCTCCCCCTCTCCTTCTCTCCCTCTTCTCCTTCTCTCCCCCTCTCCTTCTCTACCCTTCTCCTTCTCTCCCCCTCTCCTTCTCTCCCCTTCTCCTTCTCTACCCCTCTCCTTCTCTACCCCTCTCCTTCTCTACCCCTCTCCTTCTCTACCCCTCTCCTTCTCTCTATATATATCTCCCTTTCTCTCTCTCTCTATTTCCCTTTTCTCATTCTCTCTCTCTCCCCCTCTCTCTCTCTCTCTCTCCCCCCCCTTTCTCCCCCCCTTTCTCCCCCCCTCTCTCTCCCCCTCTCTCTCCCCCCTCTCTCTCTCTCCCCCCTCTCTCTCTCTCCCCCCCTCTCTCTCTCCCCCCCCTCTCTCTCTCCCCCCCTCTCTCTCTCCCCCCTCTCTCTCTCTCCCCCCCTCTCTCTCTCTCCCCCCCTCCCCCCCCTCTCCCCCCCCTCTCTCTCTTTCTCTCTCTTTCTCTCTACCATTCGCTATTTAAAATTGGCGGGTGGTTAAGGCGTCAGATTTGAGTTGCAAAATACTTGTAATCCGGGGTTTCGAATCGCATGACCAGTAGTGAATAGTCATATCTCTATGCTGATGAGTCCCGAAAAAAAAAAAAGGACGAAACGTATACGTACATAGATAATAAACAATAACAAATATTTATTATTATTATTATTATATATATATATATAATATCTCCATCTCTTTCTTTCTCCATTTCTGTTTCCTTGGCAACTGATTCTAACAAATGCTATCCATTCCTTTATCCCAATTCCTTTGTCCTCCTAAAACGCAAACTCATCAATTGCCGTTTCTCCCGAACGCATGAAATCTCTCTGAAGAACCCAAACTCCTTGGCCGTTCTCTTCAACAACTTTCTCCATTCTTCCATCGTACAAGCGGATCTGTTTCCAAGTATCTATTCTTTTATTCCTCAAACATTCAACTTAGCTTGACAGCGTTCATGCATTCTGACAACCGCAGCACACGCAAAAAACGCCTCAGGTTCAGTTCT
>OY744554.1:650947-720947 GCA_963556195.1 Sepiola atlantica | reverse complement strand
ATCATTATGAATTTTGGAATATATATTCTCAGCAACCCAGTTAGTAACATTGGCACTTTTTTTTTGTAAACTTTACCATTAGGGGTGCACCCACCTAAACTCGTACCTACCCTAAAAAAACTTGGGGTAGTGTACTATCTATTCTGTTGTCATGATATCATCCTCCCAGGACTTAACTCCTCCTTTTTTAAGCATGATACACCAACATACAGATTTTTTTTTTGAGATACGTGAAAGCATTTACATAAATGAAAGAAAAAAAAAAAAAGAAAAAAAACAAGGTAGAAGCACCACCACCAGAAGTTTTTGTAACTAAAAAAAATACCCGCGAATGAAACGCCAAAACAAACGTTATCACTGAAGTGATAACGAAGGTCCAACAAAACGCAAATCACTCTGGAGTAAAAAAACGAAGGTCCAAAGAAACGCAAATCACTCTGTCCGTAGATCACAAAGTCCTCTGTCAGCTTCCAAAGCAGATCTCTACGTTCGTCACACGTGCACTTACTTCGCACCATTTCGTTGAAGACGGTAAGAGACCCGCTTTTATTAGGCTGAGGCACACCTAATTTGCATGCGTGCAATGTGACTCCGCGTGAACCGTACGTAATTAAGGTTCACGGACGCCATGTTGAATTCTTTTCCTTCATCCGCAGCGCACAGGACAGACAAACACGAGGACGTTTCGCAGGTAAGCCCCCTTCACGTTCCCCACAATCACTACTTTTGGGTTGGATTAAACAAAAGTAGACAGGGCTTAAAACCCTTCTTTCTTTTTTTTCGGACGAAGAGTGGAAAGCAGTAATTTGCGCTAAAAGTCCCTCGCATTGGTTGGTTTGGTTTGGTTGTTTTGTTTTACGGCATATCAACCCTTTTCAGGTTATTTAATGCCGAATCCGATCATTTTGGTAAAAGTTGTTATGCTTCAAGTTAAAAAAAAAAAGTATATTTGTTTTCTTCTCTTTTTTGTTTCTTTCCCCTTTTAATATCTGTTTCTATTTAACCCATAGTTGGGACCCTAACAGGTACTACCACTCCGGGTCAGGGTGGACCTGGGAGCAATGGTAATTAAGAGGAGGCTCCACATTCCCCAAAGTCCGTAAGCCGGATCTCACCATCGGATGTAGTTTAAGGTCATATCCAGGACCGGGAGTAGGGTAGGAAAAATAAAATTAAAAAGGGGAGGGAGAAAGGGAGAGGGGCTGTTGTTTTTGTTTTTGGTTTTGTAGAACATAATTAAGTTTTACAAAAAAAAAAAAAAAAAAAAAAAAACGTCAATGTAGGTGAATTTCGTCTCAGGGAGCCACAGGGCAGCCTGATCTGGTATCACCAGCCCTCGCATTGGTGCTTTCTGGCGTTTTATGTAAAACGCCAGAAAGACCCGAAGTGGTTAGTCAATGAAACTACGAGAAAATGAATAATTGATTGAAATGAATAAGCAGACGACATCTGAACTTGATAATTGAATTCTTGACATCTGCAAATGAACCTACCTTACCCTAATTCCTAACCCCCGCCCTAACCCTAATTTCTAGCCCAAATCCTAACCCTAATTCCTAACCCTACCCTAACTCCAAACCCTAACAAAAGCAACAATAATAATCAGTAAAAACAAAAAAAAGAAATAATTTTCTTAAAAAGTTTTTAAAAAAACACTTACTTGATTTTTTTAATTTAAACACTTATTTGAATCACTGTTATTTCTTCGTTAAAACTTTTTAATTTAAAAACTTATTTTAATCACTTATTTCTTCGTTAAAAAATAAATATTTATATCCTACCAAATTTTTTGCTGTAATTTTTTGCTTGTTTTTTTTTTTTTCCCCGCTTGTAAATCCTAACCTCGTTTGTGCTTTTTTGGACGCAGGTAAGTCAACAGATTATTCATTCGGCACTGTCCGGTATTTTACGTAAACATCCGGAAAGTACTGACGCCGAGGCAATTTTAGTGTGGGTCCTAATGTATAAAAGCACCGAAAACTTCTTTCTTGTACCAATCCGATGTAATGATGTATAGATTCTAACCCAGAAAACATCAATTATTCCCCCTTTATCAGAAACATTGCTCATCTAATGTGAGGACTAAAGGACAACATAAGGGAAGCGAGAGTTACGAGGCTGCCGAAAGCAAACCCAAGGTCCACTTTCTACTCTCTTTTGAAAATATAAAGAACTTGAAGCATAAAAACTTTTACTAAAATGACATTTGCATTTGGCATTAAATAACCCAAAAAAAACATGCCGCAAAACAACGAAACCAAGATTTGGAGTCAGATTTTTTTAATCTCCGAAGAATCCAGAAATGTATTGGAAGATTTTAAAATAACGATTAGGAGTAAAAAAAATTTTGAATCTTAGTTGAATCTGCAACCAAGATATTAAGAACTTGAAAACGTTTATTAAGCAACATTTAGATTTAAAATCATTACTCCCAGAAGCAAAGTATATTTTAGCCTCTATATTGCATAATTCAAATATATATGAAGAAAACCTCAGAGTAACAAACGTTTATTAACCAACATTTAGATTTAAAAACACTAGATCAGGCTGTCGGAAGATACTGTCTTCCACACCAAAAATGCACCAAATATTGATGCTATTGTTTTTTCCCTAATCGTTTTGCAAAACCAAAAGCAAATACAATAATTTTCTCTTGCAAAACGACCAAACCAAACACCATGAATGAATACTTAAACATATAACGAACGTGAAGCATTAAAACTTTGACTAACATTTCCAGATTTGGCATTAAATAACCTGAAAAGGGTTGATATGCCGTAAAACAACGAAGCCAAGAATTTTTTAATCTCCGAAGAATCAACAAATGAAGATTTTAAAATAACAAGTAGGTGTAAAAAAAAAAAAGTTTTGAATCTTGTTTAAAATATTTCTGACAAAGGAGGAAGAATTGATGTTTTGTTTAAAATATCTCCAATGGTTTTAACTGCTTTTATTTACAAAAATAGATAGTGAAACATGATGGGAAAAAATTAATTTATTTTTATTTATTTTCAAATAAATTAGCAAGAAATAGTTAAGATTGTAGAAAGTCTAGCTGAGAGGGTTAGGGTCAGCGGTCGAGAATTAAAGCTATTTTACTTGTTATTAAACGTTTTAATTCCGTTTCTGTCTTTTCTTTTTTTTTTTTTTTTTAAGGCCTTATCAACGGCTGTCTGGTCAGTGTTAAAAGCAAAACGGAAAATGTTGAAGGTAAGGAACGTATTTTTTATTCTTTGCTGTGTATGTATGTGTGTGTTCGTGCGTTCACTGCACTCGCCGTAATCGTCCCGCACGTTGTGCCCGTCCAAAGATGTTGTCCGCTCTCGTCTCATTGCTGCAACAGAGATTCTCATGCCAAGTAAAAACCACGAGTCCAGTTTATCAACAAGTAACAAATTTATTTGTTGTTTATAAATGATACTCTTGTTTCTAAGTTGAATGGCAGACTTGCAAATGAGATCTCTCTATCCCAGCGAAATGGAAACAAGTCCCACATAGTCCTTTGGCTAAGAACCCCAATGAGCCCATCCTGCCTGGCCGACGCCCCAACTTCAACTGACTTCCAGCTATCCAGCAAACCTCAGACTTCCTTTCATGTCCAGTGGCCAGGTCTCACCCCTCCCATCCCTTGAGGTCCTTTGTCCCTGGTCAGTACTGGACCACTCAAGCTCTCGACACTTAATATTTAAACGAGATAACTTGTCATACATTCTACCCAGGGCGGCTTTATCATGGAGACAATCTGAATATCATAACAGATTTATTTGTTGGTTATAAATGAAACTCGTGAAACAAGTTGAATGGCAGACTTGCAAAATGAGATCTGCTAGTCATTAGTATACTAAATGTGAGGGTTTTTTTTTTTTTGACATTGTCAACACTTATCAAGGCACGGGAGCCACTCGAGGATAAGGGTTAAAGAGATCGTCAGTTGGACTAATAATCACCTCCATGAGGGGACCGAAAACAAAAGGGTGAGATCGGCAGAAGATTACTTAAGAGGGATTGATTATCCAAGGAAACGGCTAAACAAGATCTCACTCATTGTTGCAACAAAGAACTCTCACGCCAAGTAAAAACCATAAGTCCAGTTTATCAATAAATAACAAATTTATGATACTCGTGTTCCCAAGTTGAATGGCAGACTTGCAAATGAGATCTCTCTATTCCGGCGAAATAGAAACAAGTCCCACACAGTCCTTTGACTAAGAGCCCCAATGAGCCCATCCTGCCTGGCCGACACCCCAGCTTCAACTGACTTCCAGCTATCCAGCAAACCTCAGACTTCCTTTCATGTCCAGTAGCCAGGTCTCATCCCTCCCATCCCTTGAGGTCCTTTGTCCCTGGTCAGTACTGGACCACTCAAGCTTTAAACTTGAGATAACTTATCAGCCAGTCTATCGAGGGCGGCTTTATCATGGAGACGATCTGAACATCACTTTTGTGTTTCAACATCATTGTTTGTTTTTTACGAGATATTTAATCACCTCAAAAGGGAAACAAACTTCTGGGGTGGCCCGAAACAAAACCAAAGGCATCTTCACTTTCTTTTGTGCCCCCTCTTTCCTCCGGACGAGCATCTAACCCTTACAAACTTCTGGGGTGGCTCAACTAAAACCAATTTTCTTTTATCCCCCCCCCTCCTTTCTCTGGCCGAGCATCTAACATTTGCAACGTCCACCATTCAAATAAAACCAAATATATTTTCACTTTATTTTGTGACCCCTCTCCTTCCTCATATTGAGCATCTAACACTTGCAACGTCTGCCATTCGTATACATCACTAAAACAATGAAGCCTGCTGCATTTTTACATTGTCGACTTATGTTTTACTCATTTCTGTTATTTAATAAGGGTACATACAATGGCGTTTTATATTACAGTCAACTGGGAAGCAAATGTTTAGATTGAAGAATATAACAGCAACATTGCTTTTGTTTGATTTTTCATTGTTTTAGATTGAAGAATATAACAGCAACATTGCTTTTGTTTGATTTTTCATTTTTTTGTTTTTACATTTAAAGTTATCTTGTTGAATTTTCAAAGTCAGACCCAAATAGCATTTATGTTGACAAATCAAAGCGGTCAATTTAAATCATTTGTTATTGTTGTACCATGTTATTGGCAATATAATAACATACTTAGTAATTTTTTTAAAATAAATTTTAACTTAGTCCAGCCCAGTCGACCGCTTCTATGAAACATTTTAAAATAATCACCTTAAAATAAAAATCAGCAAGGGGGATAACAATATAAGTTACTTCGCTACAATTTATTTAAAAAAATTATTTAATCTGAGTGAATAAAAGTAAAAGAAAAAAAAATATTTCGGTGCTTGGGGACCGATGAAATTTCATCTCTAATTTAGAAGAGTCAGTTGAAAGGGGAGATAATTCAAACTTTTTTTTTGTTTGTTTTTTGTTGTAACCGTAACCCATAAGGAAAATTCAGAGAATTATTAAGGAAATAAATAAAAAAAAAAAAAAAGGGCTACTACTGCAGTTTACGCACCGGACTGAAATAATAACGTTATAATTTAGAAAGCCATTCTTAACATAGGAAGAGCTACTGGAATATGAAGCTGTATTACAATAAACAGATTAGTTAACATGGGGGGGGGGGTTAACTAATCTTTTACGAGACTCAGCAGAGTAAAAACGCAAAAAAAACAAATTACAACAAATAAAAGTAACTGTAAGCTGTAAAAGTTAGTTTCAAACTTGCATGTGATATTTGTTTGTATTCTAAACCCGTTTGAAGTGCTATTTATTAGAAATCAATAGTTTTGACACCGTAATTTCGAAAACAAACATGGCCGATTTGGGGGGGATTACTAACAAATGCACCTGGAGCGGCCATATTGATTTTTGTGAAAACGTTGGAAAAAAAAACAAGACATTTTTTTTTTTACATCTAATGAAAACCCATTTATAATACGTAAAAATAAAAACAAATTACATAGGTAAGTAGAAAAATATCTATTCTCGTCGTAGGTCAACTTCACTTGTTGCAAATTTATGTTTTTAAACCCTTTCTTGTTCTTTTTTTGGACCCCGTTCGCGCCTCTGCTGAGTCTCGTAACATATACCCAGAATGGCTTTCTAAATTATAACATTATTTCAGTCCGGTCTGTAAACTGCATAAGTAGTTTTTTTTTTTCATTTATTTTCTTATTAATTCTCTGAATTGTTTGGTGCTTCTGTAAGATTTTGGGGGGCAGATGAAATTTTCATTTTAGAAGAGTCTGTTGAAAGGGGAGATAATTCAAACTTTTGTTTTCGTTGTAACCATATTACAACAACAAAAAACAGTTTGAATTACCTCCCCTTTCAACAGACTCTTCTAAAATGAAAATTTCATCTTCCCAAAAAATCTTACAGAGGCACCAAAAAATCTTACGTAGTATCATTAGCTATTAAAACGGCTTATCATAATTATTTTAATTAGTTTCCATTTAAATCTTGATTGTGTTTAAAAGATAAAAGCCTGAAAATAAATTTAAAAATAAACTCTTCTCACGTCGACTAAAACAAAAAAATACAAAAAAATCAGTGAAATTGAAACTTTAAGAAATTCATTAAAAAAAATCTCTTTAAAAGATAAAGATCAATTTTCTGGAACTATTTCAAAGATAATTAGTAAATTTAAGTCTTAAGACACTGAATTAAAAAAGAATGTATATACTTTTTACTAAAAACTTGCATAATTATCCCAAAATGTCAAAGTAATCATAAAATCTGTAAGCCATGTGTAGCGACGAAGTTCACCCTTCGGTGCCCAAAATGAAAATGCTTAAACTCGTTTCTGCGCATATGGCTCGACGCAGAAACTCGCCTGAATTAATAAAAACAAATAAAAACATTTTAAGCCAATCAGATGCATTTCTCTGAATTTATGAAATTTGCTGTTTTGATCCACCCTGAGTAAATAAAAAGACAGATTTTTCCTTCAACGAAGATGTTGAACCGAAATAATATCAGAAAAATGATGATGACATTCCGTTCCGATACATCACGACACATCAGTTTATATACAGTGAAAAGTAAATTTTTCTTTTGTTCTCAAATCTTTTTAAAAAAGTCACTGTCAAATTGTAAAAACAATTTGGTTGGCAATTTCCTTTGGAACAAAAAAAAAATTGTTCTTACATGAGAAGCGTTTCCTTGTGTCTTTGTAATGTTACCAGCGAGGGTTTTAAATTACGTGTGTCCTGATTGAAGGTCATCAATTTATGTGTCAACAAATTGGATTTTAAATCGTAATCTCTCGTCGCCAATTTGTTATATCGTAAGAATAACAATAAGTAAATAAGAAACCCAAGACAAGAATTGAAAGGAATAGAAATTGTATTAAGAATATTTAATTACGATAAGTTGGTCGCCATTACCGGCTTCAGGCAGACGTGTTAAGCGGTTCTCCTTGGTATGGAAAGGTGTCGACTTCATAGTGACTTGACGAATCCATCCTGTCACTATGGGTGAATCTGGATCAGTCCACAACACTTACAAACCCAAGAACTTATATTCATTCTTTCAACATGACCGTATCATCAAGGTCCCCTGTTCTGCACACATCTCCCTATTCTATCCAGCTTTAATCTTCCAGTATAAATCTGTTATATTCATAATTTGTTATATTGTAAGAATAACAATAACTAAATAAAACCAAAACAGAAATTAAAAGGAATAGAAATTGTATTAAGAATACTTAATTACAATAAGTTGGTCGCCATTACTGGCTCTAGGCAGACGTGCTAAGCGGTTCGTTAAGCAGTTCTCCTTGGTAAGGGAAAAGGGGTGCTTGTGCATATCAACCCTGACATTGAAATATTTAAAGAATGTATAAACTTTATTATGTACTTACATGTTAGCTGAAAATAAGATTGTGCAGAAAAAATTACGCAAATTCATCCAGTATTTATTAAATTATAAGAAAAAGAAAAAAAAATGATTTTACGTACATTTTGACATTTTTGTAAACAATATGAGTTATCGTCCTTGACCAATTGGAAAATCTAGAATACAAAATGGTGGAAATATCTACCGAGTGATAAAATCGTTTTTTATTTATAATTAAATAAATAGTGGATGAATTTGCATAATTTTTGGTGTACAGTCTTTCTTTAATCTACCACGTAAGTACATAACAAAGTTTATACATTTCTTTAGCTATTTTATTTTTAAGAGCAGTCTAACATGTCAGTGTTGATATGCACAAGCACCGGAAAAGGTGTTGACTCTATAATGACCTGACAGATCCATCCTGTCACTATGGGTGAATGCGGATCAGTCCATCTATATACTAATACTAATTGGGATTGACTCATTTTATTTAAGATTTTTATTTTCTAAGTTTTTCTTCATTTTTTTTTTTTCCGTTGTGTTTTTCAGTTTCCCTCTGGGTTCCTGTCCTATTTCTATTCAATATCGGAACAAATCAGCCCCGTGCTTGTGTGGGGTCTTTTAGGACCACCGTCAGAGCTCAAAACTGTTTGCTGTTCCTTCAAGGTAAGTCCTTCAAGAGATCCCTATTTACTTGCTATCTTAAGATACCGACTCCATGACCCAAAATGCACCAAACATTGATGTTATTGTTTTATTCCTTCCTCTTTGCAAAACTCAATCATGTTCTGAAAAGTCAAAAACAACATTTTTCCTCTACAAAACGATCGAACCAAAAACCATGAATAAATATTTGAAGATATAAAGAACTTGAAGCATTAAAACTTTTACCAAAATAACCGGATTCGGCATTAAATAACCTGAAAAGGGTTGATATGCTGTAAAACAACCAAACTGTTTTATTTTTCTAACTTGGTTCACTCCAAACAAGGCAAGTTGCCACTGTAGTCGTAAGGGGCTACTGAGAATTAGGGTGAAAGTTTTGGGAGCTGTGTAGCGACATGCTTGTTCACATTAGTTTTACATTTCTGCATGTCGGGGAAACAGGGAGCAGGGAGGTAGTTCCAGAGGCCGGCAGCACGAGCAAAGAAGCTATTGGAGTAGAGAGCTCTCTGGCAGCTAGAGACCTCCAAAATTTCCAGATTCGGCATTGAATAACCCGAAAAAGATTGATATGCCATAAAATAAAATAACTAAACCAAACACCATGAATAAATACTTGAACATATAAAGAACTTAAAGCATAAAAACTTTTGCCAAAATGACCGGATTTGGCGTTAAATAAACCAAAAAAGGTTGATATGCCATAAAACAAAACAACATATTTACTTGCCTCCCCACGTGGTACCAAGTTAGGTATGGTTTTTAATGTGGGGAAAATCTGGCTCCACAAAGAGGAGAGCTCTCTGGATGAGAACAAAAGTACCTGTTGACAATCCCTTGTATATGAGGGAGCTCGGGCAAAATGTTGTCTCTCGGAAAGGTAGAAGTAATGCCTGGTTGGATTTTAAATTTATGTTTGTGTGTGTTCACTGCACAGATTGTCATGGTCCGCTTGATTTCAATTGAAATACTTCAATGGCCTCTGGAACTCCCTCCCTGCCTCCTGTTTCCCCGACACTACAGACATGCAGAAGTTTAAAACTAATGTCAACAGACATCTCGCTGCGCAGATCCCAATCTAGGTTGACTGCCCCCTACCTTCTCCCCTTTTCTTTTTTCTCAGTAGCCCCTTACGTCTACAGTGGCGTCCTGCCTTGTTTGGGGTGAACTATGTTAAAAAATAAAGAAAATGCTGGTCGTAGTTCTAATCATGTGGTCTCGGCCGTAATTTTTGTTCTCCCCCCCCCCCAAAAAAAATGCTACTCTGCGTTTTAAAAAAAGTAACAATGAATAGAATATATTCCTACCATTTTGAACAAGAAAAAAATAAAAAATAAAATAACAATTAAATAAACAGACTAAATAATACCCATGAATGATATTATATATTAACTCCAAAGTATCTTAAATAGCATAAATAATGTTTATAAGGAATAAAATATTTTTTACGGTCCTGTCTTCATAGAGACAGCCATCTTGGACGTTTCTTTATTTTGTTCTCTTTTTTTTAAGAGTCTTTTTCTCCAAAAATATCAAAAGATTTTCCTCCATCCCTTATTAATATTAATTTTAATTTTACTTATTAATATTAATTTTACTGATGTTGCATGTGAAAGATTTATCGGAAAATAAATCAATAATTGTGAATATTAATACCTCAAATATTGTCTTCGATTATTGGTTTTTGTTCATACTCTTTCCCCATTCCGGTTTTCTGCATTGCTATCAGCCTTCTTAAATATATAATTACTTATTTATCAGCAATGCTTCAAACAAACTACCATTTCTTTTTATTTTATTTCATATTTCTGTTAACAAATATTCTTTCCAAGAACTGCAGTCTTGTGGAACTCTCCTCCTGCTGACTGTTTTCCTCCTACTCAGTCTTTTCTTGGTCTATTGGTCTCAGTCTATTAAAGACTAAGACCAACAGGCATCTCCAGTTTTTTCGATAATCGTCTTTCGTTCTTGTTAGATCCGTTCATCAAGTGGCTTCATGCCTTGTCTGGAGTGATTTCCATAAAATAAAAATTTAAAAAAAGAATATATGTATGCATTTAGTTTAAGTGAATGGGGCACTTTGGATTGTCTCTGTCAAGGATTTCTTCTCTTCTGATTGAAATCGTATTTGTAAAATGACCCGCGGCAATTTGTAACATTGTGTTTTTTCAGAAATTTGAGAAAACTTTAAAAAATCTTTTTAAATTTGTAAATTTTAATAGCCAAAACAACGCAGATATATATATATATATATATATATATATATATATATATATTTTTTTTAATAACTATTTATTTATTTAAAATCAATTTTAGACTTAGTTTCTATAATAGACAAATTTTTTTTTTTTTTTCCCTTTTCTTTTTCCTTCCTCGTGGCGTGGCGTCACTAGAAAAGTCTCTATGGTCTTTCAACGGTGATTTTAATCAGGAGGATTGTGCGTGAAATTTTTTAAATTTTTTTATTTTGAATGGAAGTCGCCCCAGACGAGGCATGAAGCCACTTGATGTAAGGAGCTAAAAAAAAATTACCACTTCAAGGTCAAAAACTAACCAACGATGAGTGTTAGACGGATAGATTCTGACCCAGAAAACAGCAATTCTTCCGCCTTTGTCAGAAACATCGCTCATGAAATGTGAGGACTAAAAGACAAAATAAGGGAAGCAAGAGTTACTAAGCTGCCGAAAGTAAACTTTCTACTCTACTAAATTAATAAATTAGAGATTGTTCCTATGTGTAAGCGTTGTGCAATTTGAATTTGTGAGTTTTCGTAGCCAAAATAACGCAGCTATATATATATATATATATATATATATATTTAATATTTATTTATTTATTTAAAATCAACTTAAACTTAGTTTCGCCGATATAACGTTTTCTTCCAAATTGCACAACGCTTACATCGATGAACAATCTCTAATTTAAAAATTTTTTTTCAGGTATTGTTGTAATCGTGTTCACCCTGGTTATGTTAAGATGCCGGCTTCTTTTTTGGCATCCGTCTACAGCTTTGGAGGACCCTTTTTAGGGTTCCAGTTTTGGGGGGAAGATTTTGGGAGATACAAGTTTCATAGAAACATTTTCAAGAAAAACAGTTTCAAGTAATATTCAGATGTGTGAGAGAGCGAGAGAAAGTAAAGAGCACAAAAGAGATATTTTATGTTTAAAATGGAAGTCTACATAGATAGGAAAACATAGGATAATTGTTCATATTTGAGTGTCGTTGCTAAGATATCGAGGAAGCCTGAGTCGATAATTTAAGGGCTGTGAATTATCCAATCAGAAATTCTTACATTTTTTATATATATTATAAAAAAAAACCTTTTCTTCTGCTTTATTTTAATTAATAACGATTTTATATACATTAAAAATTTAAATATTAGAATCTAAATTTAACCCCTCACGCACACATATGTATCGTAATCAAAACTTCCTCACTCAATTACATAAATTACATTTCATTGAAAGTTATTAAATAGTCAATCATCATTTGTTTTCATATTAGAAAGTTCAGTGAGAAATGTATGAAGTATTAAAATGGTTAAGTTAATTTGTTTTCAATTAGCAGACGACATTGAAACGGGATTCAAGCAGTGTGTGTGTGTGTGTGTCGCCTTTAGTATACGTAAGACAGTGAAAGAGTTAATGCATTGTGTATCTGTGTGCATTGGTATCAGTGTGGCTATGTGTACGTGAGTCTAGAAAAAGCATTCTCAGCGTTCCAATAGCCCGACAGAGGGGGCGATGGGGCTGAAGAAATGTCAATGTTAGCTCTCTCGTGGATTTGGGCTAAATATTTTTGTTGAGGGGGAAAATCTGGCTTCATATGCATTTCGGGTGGATCAAAACGGCAAATTTGATAAATCCGGAGAAATGCATCTGATTGGCTTAAAATCTTAATTTGTTTTTATTAATTCAAGCGAACGCGTGCATCGACTCGATTACGCAGAGACGAGTTTAGGCATTTTCATTTTGGGACCGAAGGGTAAACCTCGTCTCTACACAGCTAATGAAGGTAACAACCTAATCAACTTCAAATTGAGACATATATATATATATATTTAAATATTTTTTTTGTCGTACAAAACTTTAAAATGGCATTGAAGAGACAATATTTATTATTCATAATGAATTTAAGAAATTAAAAAGATGAAAGGGCAGCTGACCGGTTTCGTACCTCGCTCAACAGAGCCAAATATCGAGGTAATGTATAAGAAATATAAAAAGATGCTATGAGAATTATAGCGAGGGAAAGGGGTAAAAAAAAAAAAAAAGAAAAGAAAAAAAGAAAAAAAAAAAAAGTTCAATCAAATAGAAACAACATTAAGCCCGAGGAGATTTTCTCTTTGTTTGCAAAGAGAAGGTCTCAAGAACTTAATATAAATTGATTCTAGGATCTTGAGATGATAAGGGGAGTGCGACTTACTAAGAATGGAGAATAAGTCGACACTGAATTTAGAGGCACAGGTGCGGTTATTTATGAGATGTTGACCTATCGACGAACCATAAGTATTATTCAAATCGTCAGTTGGTAAATAATTTGCATTGCGAATTTTTGTGGGCACGTGTTGTTTGACCCGGATGTCCAATCTCTGTGACGTCATCCCGATGTAGTGCATACTGCAACTACATTTAAATAAATAAATAATGGAATTATTATGATGTGGGGGAAGGACATCTTTTCGAATGGAAGTCAAGATTGGACGAGAGGAAAAAACATATATATATATATATAAGTAACAAAAATTTTGGTCTTTCACATTTTCTGGAAATTTCGATTTATTTTTATTTTTTTCTTTAATTTCAGGATCTGATTTACGGGTTCATGAAAGACATATTCAGTTTTGAGAAAGTGCGATTCACCAACCTCGAGGAATTATCGAACGACTTGCTAGCCATAACCCGGGAACATGCGCTGCTGGCCGAGGAGGCCGTCTGCTCACCCACATCCGAGTTGCATAGACGTTAGACCTGTGTGTCTGAAAGTGAAGAAGAAGCGTGTAGAACTGAGTAATGAGTGTGACGATATATCGACCGACTCTGGACTTGGGTCACCACCTGGTGCCACCCTCCCCCTCTTAGGAGGGGATTGGGGATTCATTCTGGAGTGAAAAGCATTCCATTCAGGGCTGTGATGGTCAACAATATGGTTGTAATGACGACGCCTGGTTTTCATTGACCGCATGAAAATGTTTATAATTACAGAAATAGGTTTAAAAGCAGCTACAGATGCGCGCACAAACACACACACACACACATATATATATATGCTAGACCACCCATGACCCGCTGGGTCAGTATTTGTTATCAGTATACACCCTTTATCAAAAATGATGGGAAAAAAAAGTATGCTAGCCAGTGATTGCACTAATATTTATATAAAATAACGTCTCAATCAGTAAAGTTAAAAGAAAACGGTCTCAAACTGGAAAGTTTAAAATAAGAAAAAACGTTTATATAAATATTAGTGTGAACACTGGCGAAGCATAATGATTTTTTTTTTTTCCGTAATTTTTTATGTATAATATATATACTAGACCATCCATGACCCGTTGGCCAGTATTTGTTATGTATATTATTAAATATTTTGAAATTCCAAGTTACAGCTGCTGCTGCTGATCTATATAATACAAAAAGATGATGACGTCTTAAAGGATGAATGGTCACTTTATGACGTCATCCATTTTCTAGTAAGTATATATATATATATATATATATATATATATATATATATATATATATGTAAGTATGTTTAAAGAAAAAGTTATGAATCTCCGAGGGTGTATTGAAATACTGCAGATAAAATAAGCTGCTCAATGGTTAACAAGTTATGTTATACAGAGCTTTCATATTATAATTGATTAAAATTTTAAATATTATAAAATAAACACTTAATGTTTATCCATATGTACGTGCAATAATAGTGATAATAAAATGTTTTTTTCGAAACGACCGTACATATGGATAAACGTTTAAAATTTTAAATATTATAATCAATAAAAACACTTAACAATACTTAAACAATGTTTATTTTATATATATATATATATGTATATATATATATATACTTTGTAATATAGCAGAAAAAATGCCAGCAGAGTGCTCGATTAATTAAGAATTAAAGTTAAAAAATTAAGAGCGTAATATTTATTTATTTTGGTACAGAAAAATTAGTACAACATTCGTACCGTTGGTTTCAAACACGGAAGGATTTAGCCATCATGAGATGACAACAGAAGCTGAAACCGACGGTACGAATGTTGTACTAATTTTTCTGTACCAAAATAAATAACTATATATATATATATATATACATATCTTTTGATAATAATCATTCGTTTTTATTTGCTTACACCCCCCACACTCTATTTTCCTCTTTCCAATCTCTCAATGATTACTGTCAAGAAAGAAATATGTATTTACTTGAATATGGACGATGTCATAAGGTAGTTGTCAAAAGCTACCATTCATCCCTTGACATCATCCATTTTCAAGTTAACATATATATTTATTTATTTCCAAGTACCCTATACATCACTTGAATCGTCCATCGATACCTGTGGTCTCACAGAAGCACTGAAAACTCAGCCCACAGGGCTAAAGATACCAAGTGTACCCATTCTTCAGTTGATGTTATGTTTGCCGTAATATCGAATGCAGAACGCTCACTCTTGGTATCTTAAGCCCGACGGGCTGAGTTTTCGGTGTTTCTGTGAGACCAAAAATATCGATGGACGATTAAACTGAAGTATAGTGTTATTTGAAATAGAAATATTAGGCTCTCACATACATAATTGAGCACTCTCGGAGTTTCTCTGATGTTAAAACGAAACATTACACTAATATATATATATATATATATATTATTATTATTTCATGTATCCACATAAAATGTTATAAGGAGATATAATCTTTTATTTATCAGTTTTCAGTATTTACTTCAACAGTGCTCAATACGTGAGTAGAGCTAGGTAGTAAGTTATGAAAATATATTTATGGCAATTAAGCTACACAGCTACGGGGATGAAACACGGAAGCCTCTTTGTAGCTTAATTACCATAAATATATTTTCATAACTCTATATATATATATATAGAGAGAGAGAGAGAGAGAGAGAGAAAGGAAGGAAGGATGAGAGTAATCCGACGTAATGGGAAATGAAAAAGGAAAAGCCAAGAGATATTTTTTTTTATATTCATCAACGTTTCGTCTTTATTGTAAGACTTCCTCAGGATGATAATTTTAAGAGAGCTGGACGAGGGTCCGGGCTGCAAGAAGTCAGTCAGTAGCAAAGAGTGAAATGTACCCACTCAAAGCTTTCCATATTCATTTCACTATCTGCTACTGACTGACTTCTCGCAGCCTGGACCCTCGTCCAGCGCTCTTAGTAGCCACGGCTACTACTTTTCCTTATCAACCCAATATTTCGATGTACTTGCATGACATTTTTCTTCAAATTATCATCCCGACGAAGTCTTACAATAAAGACGAAACGTTGATGAATATATAAAAAATATCTCTTGGTTTTTCCTTTTTCATTTCCCATATATATATATATATATATATATATATATATATATATACACACATTATATAAACATGTAAAATGGCCTACATAAACGTTTCAGTACTAATTGTACCTCATCTAGGTCAATGTTTGTAAATAAGCAACTTTGACCCTGATGAGGTACAATTAGTACTGAAACGTAATTGCATTCATGTAGGCCATTTTTAAATGTTTATCTAATGTGTGTGTGTGTGTATATATATATATATATATATATATATATATATATTAGTGTAATGTTTTTTAAATGTTTATAAAGCTCTACCTTGTATTGATCACTTTTGAAAAAATATTGGTTTAAGCTCATTTTATCAATATATTTGAATTTGTTTATATATATATATATATATATATATATATATATATATGCAGATGAAGTGTGAACCATGACCAGCAAGCAAGATCCAGTGTTAGACACATACATGCAACAGAAGTAATTAGTTCCAATGCCATTGATAAGTCTATTTATAGAATTTTTCATGAGAAGTCTAATTTATTTTTCTAATTATTTAAAACTTTCTTGTTAAGAAAAAAAAATTATAAATCTAAATTTATTTGTTAAAAAATAAATTGGCTTTGAAACAATTGTAAAAAAAAAATGTTTATATATATATATATATATATATATATATATATATATATATATATAATGTCATGAAAATGAAATGCCGTGGTAGACAAAATGTGTGAAAAATGACAAACGGAAAACAGGTTAAAGTGCAGGAGAAAAACAAAAACAAGAGATTTGACCGGTTTCGTTCGTCTGAACGAAACCGGTCAAATCTCTTGTTTTTGTTTTTCTCCTGCACTTTAACCTGTTTTCCGTTTGTCATTTTTCACATATATTTTTCACACATATATATATATATATATATATATATATATATATATATTAATTTCAAGATTTATTATATCATTTTATAATAATTTATACCCAAAGCAAGACATCGGATTCACAATTGCTTAAAAAAATCTGTACAATAAACAGATAACCAGGAAGTTTACCATTAAAAACAGATTCTTATTATGAGAATTACGGAAAATAATGTAAACAGATAACATTTAAATTTGTCAACTATCTAGAAACCTGTCCGTAATTAACTGCCAAAAAAGCTATGGCAATATTCACAAGAGCATGTTTAAAAGGATAACAGAAACCTCCATGATATAATTGAAAGAATGGATGAGAGTTTGTAGGTCAGTAGATGTAGAACAGTTGAGGTAGCAGGGTCAGTTGGCAGGGGAAGGCCAAGGAAAACATGGGAGGAAGTAATAAAAATGGATTTGAGAGAAAGAGGGATAAATAAAAACTTGGCCAGAGATAGGTAAGTTTGGGAGTCAATTTTTAAAAGCCGTCCAACACATGCCAGCATGTAAAACTGTTGTAAACCATGCAATTTAGGTTATAATAATTAATAACTCGTAAAACAAAATGGATGACTTTTCAACAGAAAGGTTTAACAGATTTATTAAAAGTGTAATTAGAATGAAATGAGTTATTTAGCCGCTGTAATGTGAGATGTAATATGAGCCAGTCTGATCCATGTCAATGTTTTCTTTTCACTCCGGCCAGACACTATCGACAAGGGGGGATAACTCTGAAATGGTCCAAGGGACATAACTGCGTTTTCTTTAGTTATCCTAACAAAAACGAACGTAATAATAACAGTTTGTAAATAAAAGCTGAACAGCATAAAAGGTAAAAACTAAATCTTAAACAGTTATGGTTGTGAAAAGATGATAATATTGGATGTTTTTCAAATCGGAAAAGAAGGTGGTCCTAAGATAAAACTATTAAAAAATCAAATGCAGTAAACGCTATCGAAAAAAAAGTTTACCTAAACTAAATTAATTATAAATTGTGTTTTTTAAATCAATTATTATTTTAATTAAGCAATTTGATTCAATAAATTTGTGTTTTAAAACATAATGGCTAATAAGATTAAGAAGATAAACAAACTCAGAACGTTTTAATAAAATAAATTAGAGTTAAAGTAACACGGTTAAATGCCAGCGTTTTGTTTACATTTGAAATAACGCGCCCGTTCAGAGGGAGGTGATCGTTTCAATGGATTAACGCACGCTGTTCAATCAGTTGGGCGTAGATAAAATAACTATGTAACTCATTTCATATATATATATATAAATAATAAAAGAAATAATTATAATTTATAAGTAAGATTATTAGCGAGCAAAATAGCGTAAATACATGTGGAAATCTGAAGAAAACAATCATGAGTGTATATTTGCAAATACTAATTTATTAGAAGTTCAAAAGCAATTGATTATGTAAATTGAGAAATGCACATAGTGTCTACGGCGGGTTTTTTAGTAGTGTATAATGAAGCTGGCCGACTTAGTAAATAGGCATACTACTCTGATGGAGTTTAAACTTCAGACAGATATATAAATAAACTCCATTATTAATATATATATATATATATATATATATATAAGAAGTTAATGTAGTTTGCTTGAAGCATTGTTTAGTGTAGGTAATAAATAATTAATATTTATTTATAAAATATTATATATGTTATTGTAAAAAAAAAACTAGAAAAAAACCTTTTAGATGAAGATTATTTCAAAGAGGAATCTTGAGTTCAATTTTGCTAGAAATAGAAGCTTGCTATACAAATTCATAGCAAAAATCTGTTAACAATTGTTTCAAAGACAATTTATACTAAAACCCATGTTATAAACAAAACACGATTCTGATTTTGATTATTCGGACTCATCCTGAATGTTAGGTTGCGGAATTTTCCGAAAAACACAAATTCTGATTTGCCACTTTTTCTTTCTTCATACGAACATTTAAAACAACAAAACAAAAAATGGTATTTTTGCAGTGTACGGACCGTGTTGAAACCGACGTTTCTGCAGCATATTCCACTAGGAACTTAGAAAGTATCAAAGAAAAGTTATGAAGACACAACTTGTCTGTAATATTAAACGAAATATATATATATATATATATATATATATATATATAATATATTTCAAGTTGAAATATTTAAAAAATATATATATAATATATTTCAAGTTGAAATATTTAAAAAATATATATATAATATATTTCAAGTTGAAATATTTAAAAAAATATATATTATATATAAATATATTTAAAGTTGAAATATTTAAAGAAATATATATGATATATATATATAATATATATTTCAAGTTGAAATATTTAAAGAAATAAATATATATAATATATATTTCAAGTTGAAATATTTAAAGAAATATATATATATATATATATATATATATATATATTTCAAGTTGAAATATTTAAAGAAATATATATATATTTCAAGTTAAAATATTTAAAGAAATATATATATTTCAAGTTGAAATATTTAAAGAAATATATATATTTCAAGTTGAAATATTTAAAGAAATATATATATATTTCAAGTTGAAATATTTAAAGAAATATATATATTTCAAGTTGAAATATTTAAAGAAATATATATATTTCAAGTTGAAATATTTAAAAAAATATATATACATTTCAAGTAGAAATATTTAAAGAAATATATATATATTTCAAGTTGAAATATTTAAAGAAATATATATATATTTCAAGTTGAAATATTTAAAGAAATATATATATATTTCAAGTTGAAATATTTAAAGAAATATATATATATATTTCAAGTTGAAATATTTAAAGAAATATATATATATATTTCAAGTTGAAATATTTAAAGAAATATATATATATATTTCAAGTTGAAATATTTAAAGAAATATATATATTTCAAGTTGAAATATTTAAAGAAATATATATATTTCAAGTTGAAATATTTAAAGAAATATATATATTTCAAGTTGAAATATTTAAAGAAATATATATATTTCAAGTTGAAATATTTAAAGAAATATATATATATTTCAAGTTGAAATATTTAAAGAAATATATATTATATATATATATATATATATATATATATATATATATATATATATTTAAAGAAATATATATATAGGGGTGAGCCAAAAGTAGGTGGACAGTAAAAAACATTTTTTTTGTCGAAGCGTAAGAGGCAGACTTCAAAGCTGTGTAAATCAAGAAGGAAAAATGTTTTTTACTGTCCACCTACTTTTGGCTCACCCAATATATATATATATATATATATATATATATATATATATATATATAGGAAATCTAATAATGTGAAGCTAGTCTTTATTGAAAACGGGATCAGACAAAAAAAAAAACGCTTTTTCTCAACTGTTTCAAACATCTTGTGTCAAAATTTGAATTTTCCATTTGTTTAAAGAATGAGGTTTGCAATGTTTGTGTAGAGTGCTCGATATAGCAGAGCTTTATAACAATGCTAATCTATATATTGATGAAATGAAACTGCAGTATGAATATTTGTGTAGCAAAAAAAAGAAAATTACTTTTGTTAATGTTATTATTTTTGTGTGTGTGTGTTTTTACACATGTATCCGATTCCAGTGTGCGTATATTATGTGGAGAAAAAAAAAAAATAACGCAAGAATACGAAATGGAGCAAATATAAAAACTCAGCTGGACTTTTATCATATTATATACCTACACACACACACACCCTCCTCCTCGTCTATATCTGTTAACTGAATTTCCTTTATCTATATCTTTTTTTTTTTTAATCTTTTTTTTATCTTTATCTTTTTTTTTTTTAATCGTTTAATTTTTTTTTTATCTTTTAATTTTTATCTTTTTTTTTTCTTTTTTTTTCAATCTTTTTTTTATCTTTATCTTTTTTTTTTATCTTTTAATTTTTATCTTTTTTTTTTTCTTTTTTTTTCAATCTTTTTTATCTTTATCTTTTTTTTTTTTTCTTTTTTTTATCTTTAATTTTTTTTTTTTTTATTTTTTTTTATCTTTAATTTTTTTTTAATCTTTTTTTTTTTTAATCTTTTTGTTTTGGCCGGGGATGGGGCATCCTGTGTGTGGATTCCTGTATCATGACAATTCATAAACTATTTTTGGAAAGGAACTTTCTTTTTTCTTTTTTCTTTTTTTTTTTTTTGTTGTTTTTGTTTTGTTTAAGAACACCGTCACTGGTTATTGTATCGTATGTATGCTATTCCGTGACATATATATGATTTCTGGCGAATAATAGAACGAGCAAGCAAGAGATCAAGCCGCCCTCTTTTCCTCCATTTTCTTTTCTCGCTTATGCCTCGTAGTTAGTTAGTTTAATGTAAGAAAGTCTTTTTATCCGTTTTGATTAAATCACTTAAATAAATCAAGGCGAGAGCGCTCTATCCCTTAATAGACTCCACGAATGGCCTGTGCTGGAAATCTCATTTCTTTGATCAATCATAACTCAAAAACCAAATTAGTTACAACTTTGCACAAAATTTTTATTTGATAGGTTCTATAAGTGTGTAGAATTTCAGCATCATTAGTCAAGGCAACCCAGAGATCCAGAAAGGTCAGGCATGATTTTGTGTTATCCATGTGTACGTACATATGTATGTGCCACCCTGTATCTCATCAACTATTTGATGGATTCAGCTGAGTTTTGGCAGAGATAGAGGTTCTAGTGTCTAGTTGATGGCTTTTAATTTCAGTTTACCATATACCTTGATTAGTCAAACTACCAACTATATCAGTTATGAGAAGGCATTGTATTGAGGCATAGCCTTTACAAAAGTAGTGACATTCCATGAAAAATACCAGTATACTGAAATCATATGCCCTTAATAGGGTTAAGATGAAAATTCATATACATTAAATGTACAAAAGCAAGGAAATTCTAAAATTTTTACACTTTTATTGTCATTAAGGTTATGCGAGCACAACAGGGCTATGTATTTTACTGGTAGGAATTTTTCTTCAGCGCACCTCATACACTTTATCCACTCATGCATAGAGATTTATACTGTAGTGATGTGATAATGAAATGGTTTGGTTGATATGTAGTCATACCCTTAATTAATGACAATAAAAGTGTAAAAATTTGGGAATGTCCTTGCTTTTGTACATTTAGTGTATATGAATTTTCATCTTAACCTTATTAAGGGCATATGATTTCAGTATACTGGCATTTTTCATGGAATTACTGTTACTAGCAACGAAATTGTTGCATATATATAGTAAAAATAGGACAATAAAATTACTAATTAATAACACCAAACATTAATTGATTATGAACTGTCTAAAAAGTAAGTATGCAAATTAGGCATTCAAAGACCTGTTTTTAAATCGTTCAGTTGTACTATATATAAAGTATTTCAAAATATTATGTTGTGTTATTGATTTAAATATCAGGAAGCTGTTTTGATGGTAATATAAGATTGATAATTGAAACAAACTTTTGTAAGATGAAGCCACTTGGTAGGCTGCTTAAACGTTGAGGGGATCAATTGATGGCATGAGGAGGATCAATTGATCGTAAGCTGATCCTGTGTCAGGCGGCACAAGCGAAATGGCAACGGACAGGAGAAGTTGGAAGTTATTTACGAAACGTCTAACCTCAGCATGAGACTCAGAAACGAAAAATTAAAATATAAAATTCTGTTAGATATTAGGCCCGAGAAGGAATATATATTTATATATATAATATATATATAATATATATATAATATATATATAATATATATATATATATATATAAAGAAGAGTAGGAAGTAGTTTTTGACAATGAAGTATTTTTTTTTTTTTTAGCTCCTTACATCAAGTAGCTCCATGCCTTGTCTGGAGCGATTTGCATAAACAAAAATATTTTAGTTGTGTCGTCAAACTCAAGTATTTAAGCTGAATGGATATTCGACGATCCTAGGGTTCTAATATTTACATATTAGAACCCCAGGATCGTCGATGCCAGAGCTATTATGAATTGAAACAGTTTCTAACAAAATCATGTATCAAGCAAATCGGTTTTAATTAACAAAATAACGTCCGTTTCTTCATAGCTACACAATCAGAGTATTGGCAATTACAAAGCTGGAATTTTATAGACCAATGCAGGAAGTTCATTGGAGCACATTTCGTTAAAGTACTTGTAAAACAACCACAGGGACACAATACTGCTGTGATGTGACGGGGGCTGAAGCTTCGCAGACAGTGCGGGATCTATTAGGTTACAAATTCTTTAGAAGCTATTGGAGTAGAAAATTTTCTGGCATCTGGGTACCTACGATGAGGTGTCGAATGTTTCTATTTCTTTGTCTCTGCGACGTGCATATATTTGTTGACTTCAAGGATCGGAGAAATTGCCGTATAGGAATGCGGAAATAAAAGACCGAACGCAGCATCGCTTAGAATAAGCGACACATAAATGTTTTATGTATTTGTATTATTCAGATAACTGTTCTCATCTTGGATGTTATTCTCACAACGTTTCGGCCGATGTAACCTCCGACCTTACTCGGGTGCATCTTGCCGCACCAAAAATTACGCAAATTCATCCAGTATTTATTAAATTAAAAATTAAAATGATTTTATCGGTCGGCCGCCATATTGTATCTATCAACTGCTAGATTAAAAAAAAAATATTGAGTTATCTCCCTTGCCTAATCAGTAAGCTGAACTGGTTACAAAATGTCTACCGATACGTAAGATCGTTTTTATTCTTTTTCTTATAATTTAATAAATACTGGATGAATTTACGTAATATTTTCTGTAAAATCTTATTTTCAGCTAACATGTAAGTACATAACAAAGTTTATACGTTTCTTTAAATATTTTAATGTCGTTGCGAAACGAAAGAAACATCGAAATTTGTCGTCTGCTCACAGCTGATTGGCTAATCGCTTCGTAAGCTGCTGGAAGATGCCGATGTGAAGTTGCCAGAGATTGGGTCGTAAACTTTACAAGTTTTGGATGTTATTCTCACAACGTTTCGGCCGATGTAACCTCCGACCTTACTTGGGTGCATCTTGTCGCACTCGAAAATCTGGCGTAATGGATGGTATCTGTAAAGAAAACAAACAAAATGGACCCGTGGCGCAACGGATAAAGTGCTAAGTAATAATCAGTTCTTGCTGACAGTCTCAGAAGACTGTTTAAGGTTTAAGGTTCAATCCTCAGTGTGGGTGATACTAAGAATATAATTACGAATTACTTAAGGCTTCTACTACCCAATGACGGAATGAGAGTAAGCTATCTATTCTCACAAAAATATTTGGTTGAATGATACAATAGTGTTTCGGAATTTTTGAGATGAGGATTGATTATTTGGATTATTCGGACTACTGTTCTCATCTTGGATGTTATTCTCACAACGTTTCGGCCGATGTAACCTCCGACCTTACTCGGGTGCATCTTGTCACACTCGAGAATCTGGCGTAATGGATGGTATCTGTAAAGAAAACAAACAAAATGGACCCGTGGCGCAACGGATAAAGTGCTAAGTAATAATCAGTTCTTGCTGACAGTTTTCTGAAGGTTGAAGGTTCAATCCTCAGTGGGGGCGATACTAAGAATATAATTACGAATTACTTGAGGCTTCTACGCGATCATGGCTGACGGAACAAGAACAATCTACCTCCGTGGATTAAATAAAAGGTTCAGAATGAGAGTAAGCTATCTATTCTCACAAAAAAATTTGGTTGAATGATACAATAGTGTTTCGGAATTTTTGAGATGAGGATTGATGATTTAGATTATTTAGACTACTGTTCTCATCTTGGATGTTATTCTCACAACGTTTCAGCCGATGTAATCTCCGACCATCTTCAGTGTTTGTCGAACTCTGGAATCTGTACGCCATTTTGAGCAGAACCTATTATTTAATCCACGGGGGTTGCTTACTCTTGATCCGTCAGCCATTACTGGGTAGAAATCTTAAGTAATTCGTAACTGTATTTTTAGTATCGCCCGCACTGAGGATTGAACCTTCAACCTCCAGAAGACTGTCACATAGTACTGATTATTACTTAACACTTTTATCCGTTACGCCACGGCTCCTTAGAGATGGACCGAGAGCAAGTTACACCCGTGAAATAAATAAAGGTTTCCGTTTGAAATTCCGTACTGATTCTTGAATTCGACAAGATGCACCTGAAGATAATCGGAGGTTACGTCGGCCGAAACGTTGTGAGAATAACATCCAAGATGAGAACAGTAGTCTGAATAATCCAAATTATCAATCCGCATCTCAAAAATTCCGAAACGCTATTGTATCGTTCAACCAAATATTTTTGTTTTCAATTTTAAACATTCATCAATATTTTTTTAACCAAATTTTGAAAACAAACTTTTTCATAAAATTAAGTTGAAATGGTTTAAAGTTTTTAATTACATTCTTTTAAAAAAAAGAAATTGTTAATTGCACCCAAACGATTTATTTCTGACCTTTTTTTTTTTTTTTTTTTTTTTGTGCTAAGATCAAACTGTAGTATCTGTTCTGTAGGAATCGTTCGTACCAGTCAGGGATACGTCCTCGACACTCAGTCCGACAATAACTTTGTTGCTGTCTGGCTGAGGTATGGTTCTGTTCAGTCCCAGGAGGTCCACCCTCCCAGGCTTTACCTTCTCACCGTTTGAGAAGGGGTTAGTTTATTACTAACAGCCTGAAGCGTCCCTACCGGAGAATGCCAACGGGTCTGCTCAGGCATTTTTTGCATGCCAGAGCGCGCTAATCCTAGTGTGCTGGCTTTTCAAAACCACACCTGACCGTGTGTTTAAGCTCCCCCTGGAGAGGAGGTAAATAAAATGGTGCTTATGCTGATTAGCGGCCATATAAAAAACTTATTTTTATATAAAAACAATAATATATACTTATTAAGCATTATATTCTTACTCACTGTACGAAAAAGTAGAAAAAATTATCCACTAGAACTTTAATTATAAGTATTTTTCCATTCTGCTTATCATAACAGCGACTCGTTCAGTAAGCCTCCATCTTGTTTTTTAAGAAGATTTCAGTTATCTGCCCTTGAAATCTTCTTAAAAAACAAGATGGAGGCTTACTGAACGAATCGCTGTTATGATACGCAGAATGGAAAAATACTTGTAATTAAAGTTCTAGTGGATAATTTTTTCGTACAGTGAGTAAGAATATAATGCTTAATAAGTATATATTATTGTTTTTATATAAAAATATTTTTTTCATATGGCCGCTAATCAGCATAAGCACCAATAAAATACTTTAATTCTGTCCTCGGTTAGTGAGAAGAGATCCTTTTAGGCTGGGACAATTTTTATTTTTCTCCCAATCCAGAGTGACCCTTTGGGGCGAAGGGGGTGGTGGTGGATTTTCCCCCACATTAAAAAAACGACTTTGTGTCTAACCCTGCCCTCGTGGGGAGGCAAGTAAATAGGGACTTGCATGCAATCACGCAAGCAAAACAGCAAAATAATTAATGCAAGGGAGGTAACTGTAGAGATTGTGCAACAAGTGTAATTTTGATCCAAAACAGTTTCATAACTAATGCAAGGGAGGTAACTGTGAAAATTTGTCAACAGCAAATGATTTGTTTAATAAACTGTTATCTGTTATCAAAAGTGTTGTTGTTTCTTCTTAAAAAAAAAAAAATGGCACATGTTCGTCTTTAACCACTGTCCGTTTTTCACAACGTTTTACTGACCATTTTTCTTTTCTTTTTTCAGTGTACACTAACCTATCAGGCTGCTAGAGAATTCCGGGGTTTTTGGAAATTTTTTTCAAATATTTTACATTTTAAGAGGGGGGGATCAGTTTTCAATGTAAATTCAACGTAGACTGATCCCCCTCTTTTTGACCATCTCAAATTTTTTAAATTATTCTTCTGCTTACAATTACCTATCATGTCGCGATATAATTCCGGGGTTTTTGGAAAGAAATTTTAAAAAATAAGATTTTAAGACGGGGGATCAGTCTTGTTCGCCTTTTACCATAGTCCGCTTTTCGCAACTGTTTACGTCTTAAAATCTCAATTGCGACATAAGTAATTGTACACCAAAAAAGATTTTTTTAAAAATTGAGATGGTCAAAAAAAGGGGGATCAGTCTACGTTGAATTAACATTGGAAACTGATCCCCCCTCCTAAAATGTAAAATATTTGAAAAAGAATTCCAAAAACGCCGGAATTCTCTAGCAGCCTGATAGATAAGTGTACACCGAAAAAAGAAAAAAAAACTGGTCAGTAAAAAGTTGTGAAAAACGGACTGTGAGAAAAGACGAACATGTGCCCAAAAAAATGGCACATGTTCGTCTTTAACCACTGTCCGTTTTTCACAACGTTTTACTGACCATTTTTCTTTTCTTTTTTCGGTGTACACTTATCTATCAGGCTGCTAGAGAATTCCGGCGTTTTTGGAATTCTTTTTCAAATATTTTACATTTTAGGAGGGGGGATCAGTTTCCAATGTTAATTCAACGTAGACCGACACCCCTCTTTTTGACCATCTCAATTTTTAAAAAAATCTTTTTCGGTGTACGATTACCTATCATGTCAATAGAGAATTCCGGGGTTTTTGGAAGGAAATTTTTAAAAATTGTGATTTTAAGACGGGGGATCAGTTTTCAATGTAAATTCAACGTGGACTGATCCCCCTCTTTTTAACCATCTCAAATTTTTAAAATTATTCTTCTGCTTACAATTACCTATCATGTCGCGAGAGAATTCCGAGGTTTTTGGAAAGAAATTTTAAAAAAATGAGATTTTAAGACGTAAAAAGTTGTGAAAAACGAACAAGACTGATCCCCGTCTTAAAATCTCAATTTTTAAAAATTTCTTTTCAAAAACGCCGGAATTCTCTCGTGACATGATAGGTAATTGTAAGCAGAAGAATAATTTTTAAAATTTGAAATGGTTAAAAAGAGGGGGATCAGTCTACGTTGAATTAACATTGGAAACTGATCCCCCCTCCTAAAATGTAAAATATTTGAAAAAAAATTCCAAAAACGCCGGAATTCTCTAGCAGCCTGATAGATAAGTGTACACCGAAAAAAGAAAAGAAAAATGGTCAGTAAAAAGTTGTGAAAAACGGACAGTGGTTAAAGACGAACATGTGCCAAAAAATTTCTATTATTTCTTCTTCGTACAGAACTGACCAAAGGCTCACCAAGATATAAAAAGTGGGGTACTCTCATAGATGACGCACCATGTTTCTGTGACTTCGAGTCGTCACCGTTCGGAGAGGTCTCGGAAGCGCCCGAGAGTTAACGAAACTATCAACCAATCTGTCAGCTCGTTGAATCTCTCGAAGGACTAATTGAGTTCTATCAGCAAAGGTCTCTTTTCGCGAAACAGAAATGTCAACGTATGTGTCGAAAACAAAAAATGGGGTATATGTTACGACGCTCAGCAGAGGCGCGAACGGGGTCCAAAAAAAGAACGAGAAAGAGTTTAAAAACATAAATTTGCAACAAGTAAAGTTGACTTATGTCTAGAATAGACATTTTTCTACTTACCTATGTAATTTGTTTGTATTTTTACGTAGTATAAATGGCTTTTTATTAGATGTTAAAAAAAAAATTCTTGTTTTTTAAAACATCTAGTTTCTCAAAGAAAAATGCCGGCCAGTCCCTCTATATTATTACGTAGAGCGGCCATTTTGAATTCTTCGAAAACCGTCTGTCGAACTTAAATTTCTAATAAATAGCACTTCAAACGGGTTTAAAATACAAACAAATAGCACATGCAAGTTTGAAACTAACTTTTACAGCCTACAGTTACTTTTATTTGTTGTATATTTGTTTTTTTAGCGTGTTTACTCTGCTGAATCTCGTAAAAGATGCCCCAAAAAATAATTTGCTTATTCGGTGTTAAGAAAAAAAAATTGACAAAAAAAAAAAAAATTTGAAATAAATTTTTTAAAAACAAAACCAACCATTTGCTTAACAAATCAAACAAAACCATCTTTTGAAATGTTCCGGTGCAAAAAAAAAAACACATTATTTAAATTAACTTGATTAACTAACTTTAGAAAAAAACAAAAAAAAACAAACATCTAATTAATAACGGTTGTTAAGCTATGGTTTGTTCGTTCTTTATTTTTATATATGCATTTTAAGTTTGATTTTCTTCGTTGTAATTTATCGGCTGCCCGTCTTCAATTTAGCGTTTGGCAGTTTCGGGTCGTCAACTCTCGGCCGCTTCCGTAACCTGCCCGAACGTCGACGACGCAAAGTCACGGAAACGCGGTGCATTATCTATAAGAGTACAAAAAGTTGCCTCTGGATGTCCCAACTTTTTTGCAACAATTAAACACAAATGATTGACGCAAAAAGTCAGACTCTTCTGTATTTGTACCAGCAGGAAGACTCGACAAACTCTCTTTATATACAATAAAGGTTTTATTCATACAACCATATTTGAAAAAAAAATATTTTTTTTTTTTTTTTTTTTTGGAAATCGCCCCAGACAAGGCATGAAGCGTGGCTGTCGTAATAGCAGACCTTGTCAGTGACTCTAGATTTTCTGGTGACGTCATTGGTCGTAGGTGTTGCGTTTGTCTGTGGCCGTCTGATTTTTCTCTGTAAGGAGCTAAAAAGAAACATACCACTTCAAGGCAAAAAAATCCAGCCAGCCATAAGTGTTCGATGGATAGATTCAAAACAGCAATTGTTCCCCCTTTGTCAGAAACATAAACCAACTAAGGGGAGCAAGTGTTACGAGGCTGCCGAAAATAAACCTACGGTCAACTTTCTACTCTCACGATGTCTCCAGATATACATATATACATATATATATATGGAGCCACATATATGTGGCTCCACATCCAGTACGTTTCAAACAAGCGTCTCTTCACTGTGTTTTCATATGGAAATATATAAAATATAAAAACAGAGAGAACGGATGCTTGTTTTGGCCTAAGGAAATCTAGCTTAAGCTACTGTTGAAACATATTCTGGGTGTGTAGCCATGATATGTTTATATAAATAAAACCTTTATTATAAATGGCTCTATTTATTTGTGAGCACTATTATATAAACACAGTAAGTAAAGATTTTCCGAATTTTTACCATGTGGATAAAAACCTTACCTGATTATTCAGGTAAGGTTTTTATCCACATGGTAAAAATTCGGAAAATCTTTACTTATTTATTTAGATACTGTATATTACATAATTCTGTAATATACAGTATCTAAATAAATTATTTTAGCTCTCTTATATGATCAAGCACTTTATTCGATTTCTTTTCATATACAACCTGACACACTAATATATATATATATATATATATATATATATGGGGTAAGGTACACGATAATTCATGAAAAAAAAATGCTGTGGTAGACAAAATGTGTGAAAAAATGACAAACGGAAAACAAGTTAAAGTGCAGGAGAAAAACAAAAACAAAAGATTTTGACCAGTTTCGTAACCTGCCCGAACGTTGACGACGCAAATCATTTCTGAAGACGTTCTCCAACAGAACAAAACCAGTCAAAATCTTTTGTTTTTGTTTTTCTCCTGCACTTTAACTTGTTTTCCGTTTGTCATTTTTTCACACACACAAATTATATATATATATATATATATATATGTGTGTGTGTGTGTGTGTGTGTGTGTCGCCCCCAATCTAGGCTTGGCACTGTAGTGAGTTATATTAATACAGCCGTCAAAATCATAGCTTTAATGCATGTTCCTTCTTAAGTTGACGACGGCTGCCTACAATAGGTTTAAAACTCTCACCGTTTATATAGTTGTTCATGGTGGCCGTGAGGGTTAAGACGTCGGAATTTGAGTTATAAACATGACTTGTTTCGAATCCTGCGACCAGCTTGAATAATTATTTTTACACTGACGATTCCGGAAGGGTGAAACGTATATATATATATATATATATATATATATATATATATATATATATATATATATATATGAAGAGTTCGAACACAAAACGCGATAAATCCAATTCGTTTAAATTGGGACCTTGAACAATAAAAATGTTAAATCTAGACTTCAAATGAAAGCTGATTTTAATTGAAATCAAAAAGAAGTTATTTCGGTATCATATCATGTAACACATATTTTTGGGGTGTCGTCGAATGTTGAAATGCAACACTTTTTGTAGGGACAGTTTCGTGATTTTGAAAATGGCGTTTATCGCGTTTTGCATTCGAACTCTTCATATATATTATAGACAGATGAAAGAGAAATAAAAGATGTTAAAATACAAAATCTAATAGTCTTCAGTTGTGCAAAACAATGTATATTCAATTTAAGAATATTTATTTTTCTCCCTGAAACCATGGCTTTTCAAAGAATGGATTCTTATTTGGATTTGATTTATTTAATATATATTTTATAATAACTATTTTATTTATTTATCCGCAAACATATGTTTCGTCTTAATGAGACTCATCAGTGTGGCTAGATATGGCTATATCACTGATCGCTGGGTTTGAACGCTGGACTAAAGACACGTTTGACTTTTACTCAAACCTTTGCCTGCTCGACCAGTGATATAACCTCATTAAATGGAAGAGAAATATACCCGTTCACGATTCCATACCGTGTTCATACTTCCTTTATTAAGGGGAGCGAACTTCGCAATATTGTTTCAATTCAGAAGCTTTCCGTATTTCCTCCACAAGATGATTTACCTCAAGAAAGAAGCAATTAAATAGTTTTATAATAAACATTTTATATGTTTCGTCTTAATGAGACTCATCAGTGTGGCTAGATAAGGTTATACCACTGGTCGCTGGGGTTTGAACAGCGGACTAAAATCACCTTCGAGTTCCTGGAGTTCCTGTAGGCACGACGGAGATACTTTCCTAACAATGTTGTAACAAGGGTTACGAAGTTGAATTATGCAAAGAAAATGGCAAACGTTTATAAAACGTTCCCCTCCATTCTAAAATCTGTTATTCAATTATTAATTAAGTAACAAATTTTAAGATAATCAATTTTCTTTGAAAAAAAAAAAAAATACTTGTTCAATTTTTAGAGGGAACTTCAGTTTTCTATATAAATCTAATGTGTTATTGGTTGAAATAATAAAACCCAACTTAATTATTTCTACCAAAATAATCCCATTTATAAATAATTATTAACAAAAAATTGCAAAATTTTGTTTTCGGTGGTTTTGTTGTAGATTGGGGTAAGGTTAGTGTTGGGGGTTAGGGTTAGAATATACTTTTGTTGATTGGTTGATTTGAAAGCAGACATATCGATGGCTGCATTCGCAATCTCAACTCTTTCCGCTTGAATAACGTCATAGCCTTTCTGCTGCATTCGTTCCATGATCGTCTGGATCAGCGCCTGCTTGTTTACCACATCTGACAAAATATCGTCCTTTTTCCCAGCAAATTTTGTCACCTCGGTAACGTTCACCTTTCTTGCATTCAGCTTTCGACTTCGCCGCTGATGAGTACAGTCCTTTATACTTGGTCAAACTTCTTAACCATCAAACACGACAGTTGCTCTCCCATAGCGTTCCACAGTGAATGAGACATAATCGTTTGCAATCGAGCTGTAGCCACTCCACTCCTCCCATTTCAGACGATGAAGAGATCCTCTGTCTAGTACAGGGGCGGGCAACCTCCGGCCTGCGGGCCACAACCGGCCATCGAAGGCTTAGCGTCCGGCCCGCCACTCTGCTATGCTTTATTATTGCGCGTATCTTTGTATTAAGATGTCACATGGAATGTAAACTTAACCAGGGGGGTCAATTTCGCTTGAGTTGTGTTGTTCATACCATTCGAGGAAACGTCCTGGACAATCAGTCCACCTTCCCAGGCTTTACCTTCTCTCAAGGACAGGGGCGGGCAACCTCCGGCCCGCGGGCCACATCCGGCTCGCGAAGGCTTAGCATCCGGCCCGCCACCCTGCTATGCTTTATTATTGCAATCCGGCCCGCGAACCTCCCAGTAAAACTCATATCATTTTGTGACATAGACGTAAAAGTAGGTTTCAATTAAGATTTACAGTGGGATGAAAATGTATAAATATCAGCGAGCGATGATGCATGTATATTTCATTTTTCTTTAACTATTAATTTCAAATCCTTGGCATGAGATAAAAATAGAAAAAGAGAAAGAGGAAACGAGAGACGAGGAAAGGGCATGAAACATAGAACTATGTGAGGTGTGTCAAAACGAATGCTGGATCAACTTGCTTCTTCCCCCATCATTATTTTTTATGATTCCAAAATGGCTCTTCGTCGGCGCCTTTTAAAACATCACATACAGAAGTCTCTTGAGAAAAACAAAATCAGATTTGTAGAGTGTTCAATGCAATTTTTGTACAATTTATTCATGTAAAGAAAATATAGTAATTCTGAGATTTCGTTTTTCACTCCGGCTCGCGATCTCCTTCCAAAAGTCTCATCTGGCCCTCACGCTGAAAAAGGTTGCCCGCCCTTGGCTTAAAGTGTATAAAGCCTGATCTCAGCTTTGAAGTCAACGAGTTCCCTTCATTTATGAGAAAAAATGGTGCTTCTACTGTTTCACCATCACATTAAAATATTGAAAGAACCGTATAAACTTTGTTATGTACTTACGTGTTCACTGAAAATAAGATTGTACAGAAAAAAAATACGCAAATTCATCCAGTATTTATTAAATTATAAAAAAAAAAAAATAACGATTTTACGTATTGTTAAACATTTTGTAACAAGGGAGATAACTATTTATTTTATTACCAATTTAGCAGAAATAAAAAAAAATATTAGTTATCTCCCTTGTTAACCCAGGATAAAATCGGGCGATTGAAAGATACAAGATGGCGACATATAGATAAAAGTTTGTTTCAATATAATTTCTGAGAGCGTCTTAGCTTAATGTATGTTTTAGTTGCAGCATCAAGTTATGGCCGGTTTCCCAAATAATCTCCGAACATCAATTCAGGAGATATCCAGACAAGGAATCTTGTATTAAAAGTTCCCACAGCCTCCAGAGACCATTCACTCGTCCACTTACGTCAAACATTGAGGGCTCAGCATGTTTATTTACTCCTCGCGGAGTTAGGCACAAGGCCAATTTTATCTTACTCCCACAAGTAAGATGTGACCCAAGATCGGGTCGAGCAAGTGGGGTTAAAAGCCAGCGCTCGAGAGGTGAGCACTGTGGCCATTTAAAAATTGCCTGGGCAGCCCCTTCGGCATTCCCCGGTAGGGGCGTCTCAGACAGTAAGCAATAAACTTACTCCTCCCCAAAGAGGGGAGGCGAAGCCTGGGAGGGTGGACCTCCTAGAACTGCACAGGACAGGCGTGCAGTATCCATCGGAACAGATACTACACTTTGATCTTAGATGTCTGCCTTAAATAGCGTTCTTATTTAGAAACTCATTCGTAACATGGAGAGGGAAGGGGCTTTGTTAACTATTCTGTAATCTCACCTAACAATTTACTAAACAAAAGATATCTTGAAAATCTTATCTAAAAAAATAGCCCGGTTTGTAAACTGCAGAAGTGCACCTCCTTCATGTACATTAATTATTGATTATAATTAATTTTTAAGAAGACAATTTTTATTTTTTTCGTTTTTATTTATTTTAAATGAACGAGAGTGTAAAACATTTTTTTTAGTTATTGTTTAATCCCTTAACATTAAAAGTTAAATTTAATTATATTATTACAATGAAATGATATTAATTACTAGAATACACAAATCTTAAAAATAAGAAAGAAAGATGAGATTAGTCTAATCCGGTTTAAATGTCATTTTTATTAATTCAATGGTCTCGCCAGAAAACTGAAAGGAATATTAAGCATGTAGAAAGTCAATATACAGGGTGGGCAAAAAATAAGGGTCCTATTTTTAAAAATTCATAACTTTTTTATTTATTGATTTTTTTAAATTTTTTTTTAGAATAAGTAAAGGACCCCTTCCGAAGCAAGCCTGAGCCGTATTAGCCCTAAGGAACGTACCCTCATTTAGAAAACATTATTTTTGCTTAAAAAACTCAAAACAGTGTAAAAAACAATACTTTAGTTTTTGTAAGTTTTAAGAAGTGTTTTTCGGCTAAAATTTGTTTTGTTTATTTCAAAAAATCTCGGAAGGGTCAGTCTACACACACATAAAGTTTGGTGAGTTTAACTTTTATTTTGTGGAAGTTATTCAAATTTAAAGATAGGACCCTTATTTTGGCCCACCCTGTAGTACGAATAATCGCAGGAGCACTATGAACAGCCGCGAAAAACCTGGACAAGGAGAAAGTGGAATCAACGGGCAGACCGAAAATATACAACGGACGGCAATGATGAAAACAGCTGAAATCCTAATTATGTCCGGTTTAACATCCGTTTTACACGCTGGCATGTGTTGTACGGCTTTTAGAAATTGACTTCCAGACTAACCTATCTCTGTCCAGGTCTTTATTTAAAGCTCTTACAATTGTTAATGAATTTGTATCCCCGACACAGTCACTTCGTTTTTCTGCCTCCACAGAGATTTATTAATGTGTCCGTATCTTTCAGACCCCGAGCTGTCAGCATGTCTGCCTCAAGGAGTCACCACTTCCTGTATAGTCATTCAAAGGGGAAGCAACTCGTTTGTCATCTGACATTGACAGCTTTGAATCTGCAGTAATTTGGGATTTTATTTGGTGTTACAGCGCTGACACTACAGTCAGTGTTGAAATCAAGTAATTCGAGGGATGTGACGGTGGTTAAGTGGATAATGTCACGGACTGAAGACCTGGGTGTTCCAAGTTCGAATCCAGTCGGTTCCACGGTACCACTTTCACTTAGGGATGTTGGCAACCTTCTCGTGGTCCTTCCCGTAAGTACCCGATGTCTTTCCAGAAAGATTTCTAACTAGAAAAACATCGGGGAAACTAATACCAACACCAGAATCATCTGATTCACACGAAAGAAGAAGAAGAAGAAGTAATTCGAATTCAGACAATCCTAACGCACCATATTTGTGGGCTCTGCAGAAGTCCGGCCTGCTGCTGTTGCTGCTGATGCTGCACAACCACAACAGCAAAAACAACAACAACAACAGCAACCGCAACAACAACAACAACTGCAACAACTGCAGCATGTTCACATGTGCCAAAGTTTTTGTTTTTGTTTTTTTTACAAAAAAACGGTGTCAGTCATAAAATACTTTCCACACTGCAGCTACGATGCGAGTAAAAAGAGAACTATCAAATTAATAAATGGATACGGCATGATAACGTTGAAACACCGGTTCTCGTTAGATCACTGGCGCTGTATGTAGGAGAACGTCGACATCTTCCTGAAAGAACTGCAAAAAAACTAATGTCGTCATCTCCCCTAATTAGGATGCACATGTATTAATTTGAATTCACTGAGTATATGTAGCATTCATTTATACACTGATTCCAGTTAGATCACCAGAGTTAAGCAACCTGAATATCGATCATCATCATAAACCTGAATAGCGATCATCATCATAAACCTGAATAGCGATCATCATCATAAACCTGAATAACGATCATCAACATAAACCTGAATATCGATCATCATTATAAACCTGAATAGTGATCATCATCATAAACCTGAATATCGATCATCATCATAAACATGTATATCGATCATCATCATAAACCTGTATATCGATCATCATCATAAACCTGAATATCGATCATCATCATAAACCTGAATAGCGATCATCATCATAAACCTGAATAACGATCATCAACATAAACCTGAATATCAATCATCATCATAAACCTGAATAGTGATCATCATCATAAACCTGAATATCGATCATCATAAACCTAAATAGTGATCATCATCATAAACCTGAATATCGATCATCATCATAAACATGTATATCGATCATCATCATAAACCTGAATGGTGATCATCATCATAAACCTGAATAGCGATCATCATCATAAACCTGAATAGTGATCATCATCATAAACCTGAATAACGATCATCATCATAAACCTGAATAACGATCATCATCATAAACCTGAATAGTGATCATCATCATAAACCTGAATAGTGATCATCATCATAAACCTTAATAGCGATCATCATCATAAACCTGAATAGTGATCATCATCATAAACCTGAATAGCGATCATCATCATAAACCTGAATATCGATCATCATCATAAACCTGAATAACGATCATCATCATAAACCTGAATAATGCATTGGTTTATTTATAATCGTTTTTATTCGAACGATTATATACGACATAATCACGTTGACACACCGGTTCGCGTTAGATCACCAAAGTTAAGCAACGTTGAGCCTGGTCAGTTATAGATGGGTGACCATTTGGGAATACCAGGCGCTGTATGGAGGAGGAAGGTTACAACATCTCCTTACAAAAAAAACAAAACCCGGTACTTCTGCAGATTACGGACTGTGCTATTTTTAGATAGGATTTTCGGGTATATGTTACGAGACTCAGCAGAGGCGCGAACGGGGTCCAAAAAAAGAACGAGAAAGGGTTTAAAAACATAAATTTGCAACAAGTGAAGTTGACCTACGACGAGAATAGATATTTTTCTACTTACCTATGTAATTTGTTTTTATTTTTACGTATTATAAATGGGTTTTCATTAGATGTAAAAAAAAAAATGTCTTGTTTTTTTTTCCAACGTTTTCACAAAAATCAATATGGCCGCTCCAGGTGCATTCGTTAGTAATCCCCCCCCCCCAAATCGGCCATGTTTGTTTTCGAAATTACGGTGTCAAAACTATTGATTTCTAATAAATAGCACTTCAAACGGGTTTAAAATACAAACAAATATCACATGCAAGTTTGAAACTAACTTTTACAGCTTACAGTTACTTTTATTTGTTGTAATTTGTTTTTTTTGCGTTTTTACTCTGCTGAGTCTCGTAAAAGATTCCCGGATTTTCAAGTTAAATTCAATTTTTAAGATATCTTTTGTTTATCAAATTGTGAGTGTAAAGTACAGAATAGTTAACAACGCCCTCCCCCCTTATGTTAAGAATGTATTTCTAAATAATAACATTATTATTTCAGCACGATCCGTAAACTGCAGAAGTACCCCAAAAACAACCCCCCCAGGAGGAATAAGTAGAAAAGATAACACATGGGATGAACTTGCAATCTTGAAGGTCTAATGAATAGCTAGAGCCAACGTGGAGGACTTCACGCAGACCACACAATCTTGAGGCACGATCTTCGTGAGCTATGTTCAGAAGTACGATTTGCTTAACAACAATGATAAAAATAATTAAAAGCTAGTGTGGAATATATTTTCGTGTGACACCGGTCCGCCTGAAACATGAGATATATTATTATTATTATTATTATTTTTTTTTTTTTCACAAAAACAATTTCGTACAAAAGCAGAAACATTTATTTTAGAAAAAGGAAATAATTTAAAAGTCAAAAAAAAAAATATTATTTTTTGTGTGTTGTGTATAAAGTTCCAAAAAATGTCTGTGTGAAAAGATTTTTTTTTAAGAAAAGGCCAAGAAATATTTTTTTTAAATTTTTTTTTTTAATCGGTCGAGAGAAAGACGTTTCGACAATTCCAGCAGAGTCGTTTCCTTTCTCTCCCGCGGCGCGTCACATGCACAACCTTATTTTGACGACGAGTTTCCTCTGTTCGTTGATACGATATCGGCACGGTCGACAAAAACAAAGATTTTATTCAGTTTCAGAGCAAAAAAAATTAATCAACTTATTCTGCTTTTTTTAAATTTTTTTTATTTACGTTCTGTTGCTATGAGTAGATGGGGCTACAAAACTGACCCAACCATTTGCGGTGGTTTGGTAGTTTTGTTTTACGGCATATCAACCCTTTTTGGGTTATTTAATGCCGAATCTGGTCATTATAGTAAAAGTTTTTATGCTTCAAGTTCTTTATATCTTCAAATGTTTAATCATCGTTTTTGGTTTGGTAGTTTTGTTTTACGGCATATCAACCCTTTTTGGGTTATTTAATGCCGAATCTGGTCATTATAGTAAAAGATTTATGCTTCAAGTTCTAAAAATAAAATAAAAAAGGGGAGGGAGAAAGGGAGAGGGGCTGTTGTTTTTGTTTTTGGTTTTGTAGAACACAATTAAGTTTTACAAAAAAAAAAAAAAACGTCAATGTAGGTGAATTTCGTCTCAGGGAGCCACAGGGCAGTCTGATCTGGTATCACCAGCCAACCATTTGCGAATGTGGAGGGGTGAACCATACGATGTAGCACTGCCTTGTCTTCCCTCTACTGGCCAACCGGTGCAAAATGCAAAGGACAAGTTTTTGTACAAGTGGCCTAGCAGCGATCACAAAGAATACCAATGCTGAACGCGAGATCCTTCATAGCCGCGAACCAAAAGCCGAAACGACTGGAGTCAAGGAGAAGCTTCCTCAGCCATGTTGAACCCTTAAAAACATCTCAGGAAAAGACCAGACTACAGCTGTGGACCAGGCGGCTAGAGAATGCCCCTTCTCTTACTAACATGGGAAATCCCCATTTTGGGGCCCTCCCCTCTTGATCAGAAGCACCCTGATACAATAGATACAACTGCCTAATAACAGGAATGGGGCAATCAAAAGTTGCGATTACTAGATGAAGCAAAAAAAAAAAACGACCTAACCATCTGCGAATGTGGATAGGAGGACCATACGATGCAACACTGCCTTGTCTGCCCTCTGGTGTCCAACCGGTGCGGCTTGAAAGATCTTGCAGAGTACAATAATGCAACGGACTGCATGAAAAAGTGGGAGACTGTCGCATGACCAGGGCCGGCGGGACGGTTATAAAAGTGGGGGGGGGGGCTCTCCTAAAAAGGTGGGGGGGGCCGGTTAAACACATGCATATATAACTTCATTATTGATGACCGTAAGGGGGGGGGGGTCGAAGTCAAAAAGTGGGGGGGGGGGGGCTTGATCCCCCCCTGCCCCCGGTGCTGCCGTCCATGCGTATGACGACCACGTGACATTTCAAATACGTGCAAAGAAGGATTGGTTTATGAGCAAAAAAAGAACAAAGTCCGAACGAGATATGAACTTCTATTTCCGCCAATGTAAAGGCTTCGAAATCACTTTCGAATGTCAGAGGCGATTTTTTATCTCATCATTATTATCTACTAGCGTGGTTACGCGACGTTGCCCGGGAGTATGAACAACAAAACGGAAGAAGTAAAAAGTGTGCGTAATATCTAATCTCTACACCCTGCCCCAGTCAACAAAAAAAAAAAAATCCGCTACGCCGACCGAGGACAGAACAGATACTACACTTTGATTCTAGCCTGAAAGCCAAGAAGGTGTATTATACTGTGTAGCATCTTTCTTTATCGCCCCTCCATCTGTCGCTTTTTCCCCTCGCTCCTCGGTTAAAAAGGATTTACCTTCTTCCGACATGAAGCTATTTGACCAAGGCCATCCCTATAAGAGGCCGAGAGATCTAACATCTGCGTTTTTTTTTTTTTTACTGGAAGCAAGATTTTCAGTCAGTCAGCTTATATCGATATTTTTTACATATTAGAAAACTACGAGATTGGATTAATTATTTTTTTTTTTTTATTATAAAATCAATCATCCAGCAATGTTTAAATTACAAATGAACCTTCGCTTTTGTTAGGAAAGAATGAAAAAATGCTAGTAAAAATTGAATAAAAAAAAAAAAAATAAATAAATAAAAAATTTAAAAAAAGCAAGAACGATATTCCTCATAGCTGATTTTTCTTTTAAGGTGACTATTTAATAATTTCTACATATTAAAAAAAACTACTGTACCGGATTTAAAAAAAAAATTAAAAAATTGTACCAAAGTACGTTACATTGTACAACAATAACAAATTAAAGTTGGCTAGTCAGAATCAAAGTTTGATTTGTCAGCTTAAATGTTATTTCGGTCTAACTTTGAATATCCAGACAACATTTTATACATTATATATCATGATCACTAGGTTCACTCCGCCGTGGGAGATTGCACACTAACACGGATCAGTTCTATCTAAAATAGATGCACAACTATGAGACAGAGATCTTTGCAAGAGTACAACACTATCCAGTGAAGATGTACCAAGGCCATCCCTATATCAGGCTGAGAGATATAACATTTGTGGTCTTTTACTGAAGGCAAGATTTCCAGTCAGCTTAAAGACTCAGCTTCCGATGGATCGCTTTGATGCGGTGAACTCATTAGGTACCTGCAAAACCTACCTCGGGTAAATGTCGTTACAGTTAATATAAGAAATGCGATACGTTGAAGTCTGCTTAGCTGATTTCACAGTTCGACGGAGAATGGTTAGACTCGACTGGTCTTTCATGCTACACTTAAGAATACACAAAAAAAGACAGAATTAAGCTTGTTTTTTTTTTCTTAATTTAATAAAGATTGACTATCAACCGTATAAATGACAAGGAAACCTCTCTTGACTTGAAGTGGGTTTTTTTTTTTATTAATTTAATAAAGATTGACTATCAACCGTATAAATGACAAGGAAACCTCTCTTGACTTGAAGTGGGTTTTTTTTTTTATTAATTTAATAAAGATTGACTATCAACCGTATAAATGACAAGGAAACCTCTCTTGACTTGAAGTGGGTTTTTTTTTTTTATTAATTTAATAAAGATTGACTATCAACCGTATAAATGACAAGGAAACCTCTCTTGACTTGAAGTGGGTTTTTTTTTTTATTAATTTAATAAAGATTGACTATCAACCGTATAAATGACAAGGAAACCTCTCTTGACTTGAAGTGGGTTTTTTTTTTATTAATTTAATAAAGATTGACTATCAACCGTATAAATGACAAGGAAACCTCTCTTGACTTGAAGTGGGTTTTTTTTTTTATTAATTTAATAAAGATTGACTATCAACTGTATAAATGACAAGGAAACCTCTCTTGACTTGAAGTGGTTTTTTTAAAATTAATTTAATAAAGATTGACTATCAACCGTATAAATGACAAGGAAACCTCTCTTGACTTGAAGTGGGTTTTTTTTTTATTAATTTAATCAAGATTGACTATCAACCGTATAAATGACAAGGAAACCTCTCTTGACTTGAAGTGGGTTTTTTTTTTTATTAATTTAATAAAGATTGGATATCAACCGTATAAATGACAAGGAAACCTCTCTTGACTTGAAGTGAATTTTTTTTCTCTTTTTATCCAAACGGGATGTGACAGACAATATTTGTAGCAGCTGTTAGCTGACTTTATTTTATTTTTTTATTTTTGGTCGCAAAAGTGACACACTTAAACTTTTTGTTTCTTTTTTGATAAATTTGATAAACACAAAATTGTGAGTGTGCGTGTCTGTGTAGAAAGAATTTTTTTTTTTTTTTTTGGTTTCACAAAAGAATCTCTACTTCAAACGCAGTAGACAACCTTAAAAAAAAATTAAAATTAAAAAAAATATATCAAAAAATAAAAGTAAAAAAAAATTTTTTTTTTTTTTAAAATTTATAAAAAATATATTTTTATGAAAAAAAAAAAAATTAAATTTTAATTTTAAGCACAGGAGTTGAGCATTATGCCGCAAAAAAACAAACAAAAAAAAACGATTGTCTTTTTAAATTAAATAAATCTTTTAAAAATAAATGTTAAAGAAGATATGGATATACAAATTGTCATTTTGCATATTTTAAACAATTTCCAAAGATTTTATTTATTGGACGGGAACAGAATATAATTGTAAACATTTATTTTTTATAAATAAAACTAAAAGAAACAGCAGTATAAAGGTGATAATGCCCGTCCCAACCTTGATAAGGGGTGACTTATTAGTTAAAAAAAAAAAATCTAAACCCAAAATGAATCAGAATCCTTTTAATCTTATCCAATCAGAATCCTTTAATCTTATCCAATCAGAATCCTTTAAATCTTATCCAATCAGAATCCTTTAATCTTTTTTCGCTTTGCCCAAATTTCTAATCAGAGGTGATTTTTATCTCATCATTATTATCTATTATTTTTTATAAATAAAACTAAACAAAGAAACAGCAGTATCAAGGAGATAATGTCCGTCCCAACCTTGATAAGGGATGACTTATTAGTTAAAAAAAAAATTAATTTTTTAACCCAAAATGAATCAGAATCCCTTAATCTTATCCAATCAGAATTATTTAATCTTTTTTCGCTTTGCTAAAATTTCTAATTGTAGTAGTTAAAAAAAAAAAAAAAAAAAAAGGTCTAACGCATATGTGTGTGTGTTTTGTTGTTTGTTTATGAACTTCTGGGGGGTTGAGTATAACCCAATTGATACCCCAGTTTTAACCTTCCATTTCGGTGAATACGTTGCACCATTTCGATTCTTCCAAACTTTTTGGGTTTTTTTCGTGGAATTATTGGAAGTTACCCATATTGGGGTTGATGAAGAATCTGTATCGACGAAGAAAGTCATTAAATTGTCAAGATTTTAACCCTGTGAAAAAGTGATAATAAATTTGAGTTTCTGAAATGCGTGTACACATTAATAATATTGTTACTTGTTAAAATGTTTGGAGCACAATCACAAAATATTAATAATGTCTAAAATCTTGTATTCTACTGAATTAAATATATATATATATATACATATGTAATTATTATTTATTTATTTTTTTTTTACTTAAATTCACCCCAAACAAGGCGGCGCATGCCACCGAGACGTAAGGAGCCACTGTAAATTTTGGATCCATATCCATAGGAATATCGTAAGTAGAGAGTTGTGTGGTGAGATGTTTGTTCACATTACATTTAAATTTCCCTGGTGATGCCAGATCAGGCTGCCCTGTGGCTCCCTGAGACGAAATTCACCTACATTGACGTTTTTTTTTTTTTTTTTTTTTTTTTTTGTAAAACTTAATTATGTTCTACAAAACCAAAACCAAAAACAACAGCCCCTCTCCCTTTCTCCCTCCCCTTTTTTATTTTATTTTTCCTACCCTACTCCCGGTCCTGGATATGACCTTAAACTACATCCGATGGTGAGATCCGGCTTACGGACTTTGGGGAATGTGGAGCCTCCTCTTAATTACCATTGCTCCCAGGTCCACCCTGACTCGGAGTGGTAGTACCTGTTAGGGTCCCAACTATGGGTTAAATAGAAACAGATATTAAAAGGGGAAAGAAACAAAAAAGAGAAGAAAACAAATATACTTTAACAACCAAACCAAACACCATCAATAAATATTTGAACATATAAAGAACTTGAAGCATAAAAACTTTCACCAAAATGACTGCATTCGGCATTAAATAACCTGAAAAGGGTTGATATGCCGTAAAACAAAACAACCAAACAACCAAACATTTAAATTTCTGCATGTTTGTACGGTCGGGGAAACAGGGAGCAAGGAGGGAATTCCAAAGGCCAGCAGTTCGAGGAAAGAAGCTATTGGAGTAGAAAGACCTCCAGCATCTGGGGACCTCAACAGTGAAGGGGTGGGACTTTGCTGATTGTCGGGAGTATTTACGTCAAGGGAGTACCAGAGCAGCAAGTTCATCAGAGCACATTCCATAGAAGTACTTGTAAAACAAGCACAGGGATGGGACAGAGGCTGGAGCTTGGTAGACAGTGTGGGACCTATGAGATTAGAGATTCTTTTTTGAACCCTGTCTAAGAGGGAGAGACTGGTGGATGTGACGACAATACTCCATGCATGAGCGATTGGTGGCTTTGTAGAGATATAGGACACTGGTAGGTCTAACAAGTTTTCTAGCATGGTCAAGGGAACCCACTTTCCTTGCAGCAGCCTTGGCAGTATCTTCTATGTATTTGTTCCAATTCATGTTACCCGTGAACTTTAGGCCGAGGAGTTTGAATGTTGGACTCAGATAGGGTGCTATCAGCCACGACAATCGATGGTTGAAAAGTTTCTTGTAGTTGTTAAAGGAAAGGAGCTTTGTCTTAGTAGCATTAAATGTTACCATCCATTTTTGAAAAGGAGCTTTGTCTTAGTAGCATTAAATGTTACCATCCATTTTTGAAAAGGAGCTTTGTCTTAGTAGTATTAAATGTTACCATCAATTTTTGAAAAGGAGCTTTGTCTTAGTCGCATTAAATGTAACCATCCATTTTTGAAAAGGAGCTTTGTCTTAGTAGCATTAAATGTTACCATCCATTTTTGAAAAGGAGCTTTGTCTTAGTAGCATTAAATGTTACCATCCATTTTTGAAAAGGAGCTTTGTCTTAGTAGCATTAAATGTTACCATCCATTTTTGAAAAGGAGCTTTGTCTTAGTAGCATTAAATCTAACTATCCATTTTTGAAAAGGAGCTTTGTCTTAGTCGCATTAAATGTTACCATCCATTTTTGAAAAGGAGCTTTGTCTTAGTAGCATTAAATGTTACCATCCATTTTTGAAAAGGAACTTTGTCTTAGTCGCATTAAATGTTACCATCCATTTTTGAAAAGGAGCTTTGTCTTAGTAGCATTAAATGTTACCATTCATTTTTGAAAAGGAGCTTTGTCTTAGTAGCATTAAATGTTACCATTCATTTTTGAAAAGGAGCTTTGTCTTAGTAGCATTAAATGTTACCATTCATTTTTGAAAAGGAGCTTTGTCTTAGTAGCATTAAATGTTACCATTCATTTTTGAAAAGGAGCTTTGTCTTAGTAGCATTAAATGTTACCATTCATTTTTGAAAAGGAGCTTTGTCTTAGTAGCATTAAATGTTACCATTCATTTTTGAAAAGGAGCTTTGTCTTAGTAGCATTAAATGTTACCATTCATTTTTGAAAAGGAGCTTTGTCTTAGTAGCATTAAATGTTACCATTCATTTTTGAAAAGGAGCTTTGTCTTAGTAGCATTAAATGTTACCATTCATTTTTAAAAAGGAGCTTTGTCTTAGTAGCATTAAATGTTACCATTCATTTTTGAAAAGGAGCTTTGTCTTAGTAGCATCAAATGTTACCATTCATTTTTGAAAAGGAGCTTTGTCTTAGTAGCATCAAATGTTACCATTCATTTTTGAAAAGGAGCTTTGTCTTAGTAGCATCAAATGTTACCATCCATTTTTGAAAAGGAGCTTTGTCTTAGTAGCATCAAATGTTACCATCCATTTTTGAAAAGGAGCTTTGTCTTAGTAGCATTAAATGTTACCATTCATTTTTGAAAAGGAGCTTTGTCTTAGTAGCATTAAATGTTACCATTCATTTTTGAAAAGGAGCTTTGTCTTAGTAGCATCAAATGTTACCATTCATTTTTGAAAAGGAGCTTTGTCTTACTAGCATTAAATGTAACCATCGATTTTTGAAAAGGAGCTTTGTCTTAGTAGCATTAAATGTAACCATCCATTTTTGAAAAGGAGCTTTGTCTTAGTAGCATTAAATGTTACCATCCATTTTTGAAAAGGAGCTTTGTCTTAGTAGCATTAAATGTTACCATCCATTTTTGAAAAGGAGCTTTGTCTTAGTCGCATTAAATGTTACCATCCATTTTTGAAAAGGAGCTTTGTCTTAGTAGCATTAAATGTTACCATTCATTTTTGAAAAGGAACTTTGTCTTAGTCGCATTAAATGTTACCATCCATTTTTGAAAAGGAGCTTTGTCTTAGTAGCATTAAATGTTACCATTCATTTTTAAAAAGGAGCTTTGTCTTAGTAGCATTAAATGTTACCATTCATTTTTGAAAAGGAGCTTTGTCTTAGTAGCATTAAATGTTACCATTCATTTTTGAAAAGGAGCTTTGTCTTAGTAGCATTAAATGTTACCATTCATTTTTGAAAAGGAGCTTTGTCTTAGTAGCATTAAATGTTACCATTCATTTTTGAAAAGGAGCTTTGTCTTAGTAGCATTAAATGTTACCATTCATTTTTGAAAAGGAGCCTTGTCTTAGTAGCATTAAATGTTACCATCCATTTTTGAAAAGGAGCCTTGTCTTAGTAGCATTAAATGTTACCATCTATTTTTGAAAAGGAGCTTTGTCTTAGTAGCATTAAATGTTACCATCAGTTTACGTCCCCATTTCATTACAAACTGGGGGTCATTTTTTAGCTATGTCTGCGTTTGTTTTACCCACATGTCGAGAATAGAACATGATGTCATCGGCAAATATACCCATCTCGGACACAATTGCATCAGGGAGGTCGTTTATGAAGATAACATATAATAAAGGTCCAAGGATTGATCCCTAGCATACACCCGCATTAATGTCATGTGGTTTTGATGTACGGCCATCGAGAACTTGGATTTTTTTTGGGGGGGGGAGGGTAGGAAAGATATGATTATATTAAATATCCGTCCAGTAATACCATACAAAATAATTTTTATAAGATGACCTGTTGCTATTTAAGCATGGACGCAAGCTTAGTCAGAAGTGAGAGACTCAACCTGCCACATGAACTCTTGTCAGTCACAACGCTGTGTTATCAACTAATACTGAACTCCTTGTGGGTTAAACAAAATCTAACCTCGGCTGCTAGGCCATAGGTTTGGTTGCTTTTGTTTTACGGCATATCAACCCTTTTCGGGTTATTTAATGCCGAATCAGGTCATTTTGGTAAAAGTGTTTTATGCTTCAAGATCTCTATATTTTCAAGTATTTATTCATGGCGTTTGGTTTGGTCGGGTTGTTTTGTAGAGGAAAAATGTTTTTATTTTTGGCTTTGCAGAACATGATCGAATTTTGCAAAGTGAAAAAAAACAAAACAATAACATCAATGTTTGGTGCATTTTGTGTCAGGAAGCCGGTATCTTGAGACAGCCTGATCTGGTAGCACCAGAGCTAGGCCATAGGGTCTCAGCAAAAAGTCTAACCTGCTTAACAAACAAATTAACAACATAATAGTCCCCGTTAATGTCATAGTCACTTCTATTTAAAGTTCGTCAGAGATTTTTTGGATAGAAAAAAGTCCACATGGGCAAGGCAGAATGTCTAATGGGTTGCATAGTTGCAATGCACGTAAACGACAGACCAGCAATGGGAGAAATATTTAGCTAAAGGAAAAGAGACCCCCCCCCCCCAAGAAATCTGCTGATATTTGAAATAGTAAAGTGTCCTTGGATATGAAGTTCCGTGCTGTGATTATGAGCCACTTTAGTCTTGGAAAAAAATTTTAAATAATTTTTTTATGTCCATAGATAAACTGGCTGATGATTTTAAAATAGGTGGCTAAGTGGTCTACCACAAATGACACCAACATCTATATATATTCCAGCAGGATGGACAGAAGGGGGTCAGTTGGGTTTCTGTCGTTCTCAGAGACAGATGGATCTTTGGGCCCTGAGTTGATGTTTGTCTTCGGTTGGACTTATATTTTTGATTCTGCCGGCTCAGTTTTAATAACAAGTTTGTTGTTCAGAGGAGAAGGATCACCTTAACCCTAAACAAAGCACCCTTGTAACCCTAAACAAAGCCCCCATGTAACCCTAAACCTAAACAAAGCCCCCATGTAACCCTAAACCTAAACAAAGCACCCTTGTAACCCTAAACAAAGCACCCTTGTAACCCTAAACAAAGCACCCTTGTAACCCTAACCCTTAACAAAGCACCCTTGTAACCCTAACCCTTAACAAAACACCCTTGTAACCCTAACCCTTAACAAAACACCCCTGTAACTCTAACCCTAAACAAAGCACTCTTATAACCCTAACCAAAGCACCCCTGTAACCCTAAACAAAGCACCCTTGTAACCCTAACCCTAAACAAAGCACCCCTGTAACCCTAAACAAAGCACCCCTGTAACCCTAAACAAAACACCCTTGTAACCCTAAACAAAACACCCCTGTAACTTCTATAAACAAAACATGTACTGTTTGGATCGAAAATCCTTCTGACTCTGCAATTACCAAGACCATCGATTGATACGACGACCAATGTTGGAATTAAACACCGAATTCAGAAGATTGCGGCCTGTGCCGTGAACGCACACAGACGCATGTTCACACAGCTTGTAAATCGAAGCGTTATTGCCACATTATCGTAGGGTAGCTGTGTTACAAGAATGGTTCTCAGCACAATCAGATAGAGGGGGAGTGAAAAAAAAAAGAATTATCTCTATGGAGAAGGGGAAAAGGATTAAATATAAAACTCAATATACTATAGTGGGGTGGTAAAAAAAAGGAAAAAAGATTTATCGCTCACACTCAACACCTCAAAGAAATGAAAAACTCAACACCTCAAAGAAGACACTACCAGATGAAAGAAAAAATAATTTTTTTTTAAAATTAAAACGTTTAAATAATTTTTTTAAATGTAATAAAAACTAAAAACAATACTGTGTAAAGGCAAAAAAAATATTTTTTTTAAATTAATAAAATATGTAAAAATCTAAAAGAAAAAAAAAAAACAGGATTAAAGTTTTTTTTTTTGTAATTTAAGATTAATGAAGACATTATTAAAGGAAAAAAATATTTAAAAAAATGTACAAAATAAATTTTAAAAATCTAAAAAAAAAAAAAAACAGAATTAAAGTTTTTTTTTTTTGTAATTTAAGATTAATGAAGATATTATTAAAGGAAAAAAAATTTTTTTTTTAAATTTATAAAAATAATTGAAAAAAATCTAAAAAAAAAAATAAAAAAATAACAATTAAGCATGTTTTTCTTTTCTTGCTTTAATAAAAACGGACTATCAACCATATCAATGATAAGAAAATCTCTCTTGGTTTTTATAACTTAATATTGAAATGATTTTTTTCTTCTCTTTATCTAAACACAAGTTGGAAGTTAGGGTTAGGTTAGTTGGAAGTTAGAAATAAATGGTAGAATAGATCAGATAGAAGCGGTCGATGGGGTCGGGGTTAAAAAAAAAAGGTACACTACTGTGGACGAGGATAAAAAAGATTAAATATAAAAACCAAGATAAAACTATCGTTAGGTAGGAACACAAGAAATATCTCACACACTCAAAGAAGACACGAGAGAAGAAAAAGAAATGATAAAAGAATTAAAAATGTAATAGAAACAAAAAATAAATAAAAGCAAAAAGAACTAAATATTTAAAAAATAAAAAAAAAAGATTTTTTTTTTTTTTTTTTTAAATTTAATAAAGATTGAATATCAACCGTATAAATGGTCCAAACAGTTTCTCTGGACAACATAGAAAAATATACAAAAAAGGTTTGACACAATGATACAAAAAAAAAACAAACAAAAAAAAAATTCTATTTACAAAGTTTTAGAAACAAAACGGTAAACAATGATACAACCCCCCCCCCAAAAAAAAAACAATTCTATTTACAAAAGTTTTAGAAACAAAACGGTAAACAATGATACAAAAACAAAAAAAACAATTCTATTTACAAAAAATTAAACGGTGCAGAAAATGTTATTCTCTGCAAAAAAAGACGAAAACAAAATTCAGTTTTTGTCAGGTGTTCAAAAAAAATTCTTTCAAATTTAGTAAAATAAGTTACAGGGATGCGAGTAGCTAATGGCAAAAAAAAAATGCTGAAATCGAGATGCATTTCCCAGCTTGGGGGCCACGGCTCCCGTGTGTGTGGAGAGAGGGTAGCACAAATAAAAATAAAAAAAATCCCCCTCCAAACAACACCAATCAGTTTTAACTAAATCAAAATTAAGAGAAAGACACCGTCTGCATATGTCTGTGTGTGTGTGGGGGGGGGGGGGGGAAGGAGGCAGGAAGTCATTCTTTGATGAAACAAAAGTCATCTGACTCCCCTACTCCCATCATGAATCGTTTGAAGTCGTAACCTTCACGACAAAATTAACATTTTCAGTTTTCAGACAAACTGTCATAAGGAAAATCAACTTTTTTTTATTTAAAAAAAGAAAAAAAAAAGCGGATTTCGGTTAAAAAGCTGAGAACTCTCATCGATGGGAATCCGGAAGAGATAGAGAGAGGAGATAGAGGAGAAAGAGAGAGAGAGAGGAGAAAGAGAGAGGGGGGAGATAGAGAGAGAGGGGGGAGATAGAGAGAGGAGATAGAGAGGGGAGATAGAGATAGAGAGGGGAGATAGAGAGAGAGAGGGGAGATAGCTAGAGAAAGAGGGGAGATAGCTAGAGAAAGAGGGGAGATAGCTAGAGAGAGAGGGGGGAGAGATAGAGAGAGAGGGGGGAGAGATAGAGAGAGAGGGGGGAGAGATAGAGAGAGAGGGGGGAGAGATAGAGAGAGAGGGTGGAGAGATAGAGAGAGGGGGAGGAGAGATAGAGAGAGGGAGGAGAGATAGAGAGAGGGAGGAGAGATAGAGAGAGGGAGGAGAGATAGAGAGAGGGAGGAGAGAGAGAGAGAGGGAGGAGAGAGAGAGAGAGGGAGGAGAGAGAGAGAGAGGGAGGAGAGAGAGAGAGAGGGGGGAGAGAGAGAGAGAGGGGGGAGAGAGAGAGAGAGGGGGGAGAGAGAGAGGGGGGAGAGAGAGAGGGGGGAGAGAGAGAGGGGGGAGAGAGAGAGGGGGGAGAGAGAGAGAGAGAGGGAGGAGAGAGAGAGGGAGGAGAGAGAGAGAGAGGGAGGAGAGAGAGAGAGAGGGAGGAGAGAGAGAGAGAGGGAGGAGAGAGAGAGAGGGAGGAGAGAGAGAGAGAGGGAGGAGAGAGAGAGAGAGGGGGGAGAGAGAGAGGGGGGAGAGAGAGAGGGGGGAGAGAGAGAGGGGGGAGAGAGAGAGGGGGGAGAGAGAGAGGGGGGAGATAGAGAGGGGGAGATAGAGAGGGGGAGATAGAGAGGGGGAGATAGAGAGGGGGAGATAGAGAGGGGGAGATAGAGAGGGGGAGATAGAGAGGGGGAGATAGAGAGGGGGAGATAGAGAGGGGGAGATAGAGAGGGGGAGATAGAGAGGGGGAGATAGAGAGGGGGAGATAGAGAGGGGGAGATAGAGAGGGGGAGATAGAGAGGGGGAGATAGAGAGGGGGAGATAGAGAGGGGGAGATAGAGAGGGGGAGATAGAGAGGGGGAGATAGAGAGGGGGAGATAGAGAGGGGGAGATAGAGAGGGGGAGATAGAGAGGGGGAGATAGAGAGGGGGAGATAGAGAGGGGGAGATAGAGAGGGGGAGATAGAGAGGGGGAGATAGAGAGGGGGAGATAGAGAGGGGGAGATAGAGAGGGGGGAGATAGAGAGGGGGGAGATAGAGAGGGGGGAGATAGAGAGGGGGGAGATAGAGAGGGGGAGATAGAGAGGGGGAGATAGAGAGGGGGAGATAGAGAGAGAAAGGGGAGGAGGAGAGAGATAGAGGGGGAGGAGAGATAGAGGGGAGGAGAGATAGAGGGGGGGGAGAGATAGAGGGGGGGGAGAGATAGAGGGGGGAGAGATAGAGAGAGGGGGGGAGATAGAGAGAGAACGAAAGACAAAGAAGGAAAGAGAGAGAGAGAGGGGGAAAGAGAGAGAGAGGGGGAAAGAGAGAGAAAAGGAGAAGGATAAAAAGCTAAGAACACACATCCATGGGAAGCTCTAGAGATTTAAGCGGAAATCCGCTTTTTCTGGATTGAAAAAAAAAAAAAAAAAAAAAAAAAAGCGGAAAACTCACATCCCTGAATTTAGTAAGCTAGAAATCTTTTTTATCTTTTTGGTCAGAATTACAAAAATTCTTTTTCCTTAAATTTATCAAAATAAACAATCCTCTTGTCTTTCTTTTTTTTTTTTTTTTTTTTTATTCAATTTTTATCAGAACTACAACAAAAATTTAGTAAAATGAAAAGTTTTGATTTTCAAAAAAAAAAAAATTTGTAAAGGAAAAGGAAATAGAACATGTATTTTTCCTTTTCTTGTATCAAAATCAGTCATATTTAAAAAGAAAACAAAAAAATGGCTTAAAGAACAGAGTTCAATGAAAGCCTCATTAAGGTATTTGTATAAAAACAACACAGATCTAAAACAGACATTAGAGAAGACCTGTGGGCTATTGGAACAAAACGTGACAGACTTTGTTAGAAGAGGCTGTGAATTCATAGGGAAAAAAACCCACATCGGATCTAAAGCAAACATCTTTTAAATGCATTAATATACATATAAGTTAATATACATACAAGTTAATATCAAAACATATTTAAAAAAAAAAAATCACAGATCTAAAAAAGAGCTTGTAGAAAACCTGATGGCCTTTGTTAGAATTCATAGAAAAAAACCCAGAGTAGATCAAATGCAAGTTTTTGGAAGAAAAGGTAAACAATGAACAAAAAACCTTTTTCTGCTGAGAAGACAAAAACCAAATCTCAAAAAATTCTCTTAAGACATTTTTGTCAGAATTTAAAAACAAAAATTTAGTAAACGAAATAAAGTTTTCTTTTTTGGGTCAGAATTGCAAAAATTATTTTTCCTTAAATTTATTAGAATAACAAATTTTTTTTTTTTTTTTTTTTTTTTATTCAATTTTGATAGGAATTTAAAAAAAAAAATGTTAAATAATAATTCTTTTTCTTTAAATTTATTAAAATAAAGATCTTCATTTGAAAAAAAAAAATTTAGTAAAAAGAAAAACAAAGGTACAATCGATCCGGATTGCAAAATAAAATTTTTTTTTTAAAAAGTAAAGTGAAAAGTCTCCATTTTGAAATAATAATAAAAAAAAAAAGAAAAAAAAAGGTACAATCGATCCAGATTGCAAAATAACAAAAAAAATTTTAAAAGTAAAATGAAAAGTCTCTATTTGAAAAAAAAAAAAAAAAAAAAGATTTAGTAAAAAAAAGAAAAAAACCTTTTTCTTTCCTCATTCAATTTTTGTCCCCAATTACATAAAATACAAAATTATAAAACAATTTTCATAAAATTAATATTCAATCCTAACATTTTTGCTCCAATTCATAACAATTGAAAGAACATGGCTTATTAATTTCTCAAAATCAGTCACATTTAAAAATAAAACAAACAAAATAAAATATTGGCTTTAAAGAATTAGAGCTCAATGAAAGCCTCATTAAGGTATTTGTATAAAAACACAGATCCAAAAAGGAGACCTTAGAGAAGACCTGTGGGCTATTGGAACAAAACGTGATGGACTTTGTTAGAAGAGGCTGTGAATTTATAGGGAAAAAAAACCCTCATCAGATCTAAAACAAACATCTTTTAAATGCATTAATATACATACAAGTTAATATCAAAACATTAAATGCAAAAGTCAGACTTTAAGAAACCTGACGAATTAAATACAAACAAATAAAAAATAAAAACAGATTTCTTGTACAAAGGTGTTTAGTCTAAACACAATTTGTATATACAAAAATTTAATATTGGTCTACAAACACACACACACACATATATATATGATAAAAAAATAGAAATAATATTCTAACATAATGGAAAATGAAAAAAAGGAAAACCAAAAATATTATTTACGCATTCATCAACGTTTCGTCTTTATTTCAAGACTTCCTCAGGATGATTGGTTTGAAGAAATTACACACAAGTACAAATATCTTCAAAAGTCTGGTCCATTTGTGACGTGATATTTTTGTTCCTTTTTGGAACGAAACATAGCCGTTAGAATTTAATATGTGTACTGCGTCTATGAAATAGAACGTATTTTTTTTTTCCAAACAAAAAACAGTCGTTTAAGAAAAAAAGACAAAAAACAAAAAACACTCACTGTATTTCATAGACGCAGTAGACATTCAATGCTAACGGCTATGTTTTGTTTCAAAATAGACAAGAACATTATTTTCACGTCACAAACGGACCAAACTTTTTAAAAATATTTGTACTTGTGTTTTATTTCTTCAGATAATCATCCTGAGGAAGTCTTGAAATAAAGACGAAGCGTTGATGAATACATAAATAATTTTTTTTTTTTTTTTTTCATTTTCCATATATATACAGGGTGTCCCAAAATAATGTATACATCGTTTGAATCGTTATAACTCGTTCAATTTACTGAGTTTGATTTGCAAACAAAATTGATAAAAGAGTAGAACAGTAAGATACACATTTAAAAATACTGAAAGTAAAATTAACAAAAACATAGAAAATTAACTTTTAATAAACGTAAAGGCTACAATGTTTAAAGCAAGAAACCTGAAGTAATTGCAAACAAATGGGAGTAGTAATTGTAGTAGAATGTGCTCAAATACCGGAGTAAATGTCGCAGGACGTTTGTAGGTACAATTCTTCACGTCTTCACTATATGGAAAGTGTATTGAGCAGAACGGGTTGGGGTTAGGATGAGGGTTCATTTTATGAACATTCTGAAATTACCCTAAGTAGCCTTTATCTTTGTTAAAAGTTAATTTTCTATGTTTTTGTTAATTTTACTGTCAGTATTTTTAAATGAATATTCTTACTCAATCTTGTTTATCAATCTTGCAAATAAAAATCAGTAAATTGAACGACTTATAACAATTCAAAGGGTGTATACATTATTTTGGGACACCCTGTATATATACACACACACACACACATTTACTAATTTTAATACATTTTAACGCTTAATACTGCTGTATGGCTGCAAGACCTGTCCCCCGCGCAAAGAAGATCTTCACATGTACTGCATCCTATGATGCATCCTATGAATCTGCCTCTGACCAAATCCAACACCGCATCATCCGTACAAGATGCAACACCACTGGAATCTCAAAGACTTTTTTATGAAAGGAGACTTTGTTGGTTTGGTCACACCTTTTGATGTTCTGAGGAAGAATTCATCTGCAAGTTGGTAGCACCAATCGCACCCGCTGGCTTAAGAAAGCGCAGATATGGATTAAAACGGTGAAGACAATCAATGAGTCCCGCGTTTTTGGTATTTGTTGCTGGAACGGAGAATGGCTCAAGTATGCCGACGACACAACTGCTGATCACCATAAGTCTTTCACTCGCGAAGCATAATTTTTTTTTCATGTCATTTTTGACGGAGGGTATAAACTTATATATATATATATATATATATATATGAAAATAAGAAATAACATACAACTACAATATTCAAATTCATTTTCAAATATTATACTTGTATATTATTTCTTCAAATCAATCATCTTGAGAAAGTTTTGAAATAAAGACGAAATTTTTATGAATAACGCTGGTTTCTACTTTTTTATTTTCCGTAAATGAATATGCCATAAATTTATTTAACTCGTATCTATAATGGATATATATATATATATATATATATATATATAAACAGACTTAAAATACTAGAAGCAATATTCATTAAAACTAAACGGCCTAATATTAACAAAATAGCTTTCAACACAAGTACTAACATATTAAAAGTATTCCATAATTAAATGAAAATAAAGTAAAAAAAATAAAATAAAATAAAAATAAATAATAAATAAAGTAATAATAGATTGACACCTGAAACCAGAAGGATAGCTTGACGGTTTGAGAACCTCACAAAAAAGATTTACAAACGAGAAAGTTCCGTGACGTTCAACAACGCTTGCTTGAATATATATATATATATATATATATATATACACACATACATAGAATAAATATGAAACTAAAAGTAAACTTTTAGTAGAAAGAACCTATAGTGAAATGGTAAAAGCTCAATATACGAGATAGAGCAATTATAAAGATAGATGGACGAAGAGTGATAAACATGCACGAATGTCCAAATTTATTTCAAACTTCGATTGTTCAATGCAAGGTATATTCTGTAATAAAATTATGTTTATTATTTATTTTTTCAAATGTTGAATTTTGGCTTTTCTATTGCCAACTTATCTATCTGTTTAATTCCTCTGATGATAAGATCTCGATCTTTGAAAAGCCTTGGCTTAAGGAAAGAATAATAAACATAATTTTATTACAGTATATACCTTGCATTGAACAATCGAAGTTTGAAATAAATTTGGACATTCGTGCATGTTTATCACTCTTCGTTCATCTAATATATATATATATATATATATATATATATATATATATATATATATATATATATATATATATATATATATAAAGAGGTGTACTAAAAGCGAACTTTTAGGAAAGGTAAAACCCTATTGTGAAGAGTATGCAGCTCAATATCCAGGATAGAGCAGGTAGAAATGAAGGAGAGTGGAAAGGAATTAGAGAAAGCAAAAGCCAAATCAAAATTCAATTCAAAAGTTCAAAGCAAGGTATATTCCGCAAAAAGGCAATTTATTCAAGTTAAATTTTCCTTAAGCCAGGCTTTTCAAAGATCAAAATCTTATCATCAGCGACTTCCTCTGATGATAAGATTTTGATCTTTGAAAAGCCTGGCTTAAGGAAAATTTAACTTGAATAAATTGCCTTTTTGCGGAATATACCTTGCTTTGAACTTTTGAATTGAATTTTGATTTGGCTTTTGCTTTCTCTAATTCCTTTCCACTCTCCTTCATTTATATATATATATATATATATCCATGTTAAATTTGTATCCACAGAATAAAAATCCAGAGAATCTCTGTTCATATAAAAGTGCTTAATAATAAATACAGCTGTATTTAAAATGAAGTTTCATTCACACAAACATAGCATGGCTACACATTCAGAACATGTTTCAATCAAAGCTTTAAAAAGCAACAACATCCTCAGTACAAAAAAATATGTTCGTTCTCTATGTTTTCATAACAAAAAGTCCGTTCGTAATGAAAACAGAGAACAGACATATTTTTTCGCCCTGAGGCTGTCGTTGTTTTTTTAAAGCTTCGATTGAAACATGTTCCTAGATGTGTAGCCATGCTATGTTTGTATAAATAAAAACATTATCTGAAACGGTGACACTTAATTGATAGTTAGATAACGGAGGAAATGGAGGTAGAGGGTCGTGCGATCCGTCCACCAAATGCGATAAACGAAACCAGAAACAGCGCTAATTTTGAGACGAGTGATCTTCCGCTCCTGCTGATTGTCCTGTAAGCGGTTAATATTGCAGGTATGATGCAGTTTGGGGTTTGGTTGATGCATCAAAGTTAGTACATGTCGAAGACGCCTGGACGCGGTGAACTCATTTGGAGGCAACTCAACCCACCCTGGGGGAATGCCGTTACAGTTACAACGCTCAATAAAATTGTGTAGCAATAATTCTGAGAAGTAATAAAAAGAAAACACTTTAGATAAAAAAAAAAAGAAGACCTTTATAAAGACCTGATGGCCATATTGAAAACGGGATGGCCATTTTTAATGTATTAATATGTATAAATATAAATAAAATAGACCTTTGTAAAAACACGATGGTCATTTATTGTGGTTCAAGCATTGTGTGTGTGTGTGTGGGGGGGTGTTACCTGTTTATGACCGCCAGAGTTATTATGCTCATAATCTTCTATATAAAGTAGACTACTAGGGTAGCCAGAAAACATAATACACCCTACGCTAAGAAATTCACACCTTCTTTCATAAACTTCACTCGGGCATGTTTACAGAAACTTTCAATAAATTCAATCATCATACATTAAAAACTACTTCAAGACCCTCAAGTCTTATTCTCCCAAAAACGTATTCGACTTAGAAGGAAGCAAACTTATTTTCCCCTATCATTTACGTCCTGCTACACGACTCATTTCACCGGTGAAATTATTTCACAAGGAACTACGCTTGCAAAGACCGGTTTCAGATTCTGAAAACAAACCAATCAGCACTCACTTTACAACATTGACAGAATACCGGAATTGATATTCATCGCGTAACGATTACCTATTTTCATACTTAATTACCTAAGTAATTTCATATTTTCTTAAAACATGATTAATAAACTATTATTGATACATACCTTTACATTCATTGTTCAATATTTTCGTATTTTACAAATGCTAAAAAACGATTTCGAACGTACACACTGTACGTATTCGCTCAACTATGCACAAGCGAGATTAGAATTTATTAATGTACATTTTCATTTTCGAAACACGTTACTTTTCAATAATAAAAAATATTCCATGTTTAAAAAACAAAGGCACTTGTGCAGTTTAGTAAACAGCGGCAGATAATCCACAGAAAGTAACAACCAATAGATTAAAATATTTTAATAAATTTATTTATTTAATAAAATATAGTTTCTGAAAGAAAAACATTGTAATAAAATAAAGTTTATTTTCAATAAAGTAACATTTTGGCCAAAACATTGTAACAAAATAAAGTTTATTTTCAATACAGTAACATTTTGGTCAAAACATTGTAATAAAATATAGTTTTATTATTATGTTCGTTTTATAACATTTGAAATTAAAAAAAAAAATGAGTGTCAATTTCAGAAACTATTTTTTATTACAATGTTTTGGCCAAAATGTTACTTTATTGAAAATAAACTTTATTTTATTACAATGTTTTTTTTCTTTCAGAAACTATATTTTATTAAATAAATTTATTAAAATGTTTTAATCTATTGGTCGATAATTCCTGTGGATTATCTGCCACTGTTTACTAAACTGCACAAGTTCTAAAAAAATAGCGAACAAATAAAGAGGGCGAAGGAGAGGGGAGAGAAAGAGGGAGAGAGAGGGAGAGGGGAGAGAAAGAGGGAGAGAGAGGGAGAGGGGAGAGAGAGAGAGAGAAGGGAGAGAGAGAGAAAGAGCGAGAGCGAGAAAGAGCGAGAGGGAGAAAGAGCGAGAGGGAGAAAGAGCGAGAGGGAGAAAGAGCGAGAGGGAGAAAGAGCGAGAAAGAGCGAGAGAGAGGGAGAAAGAGCGAGAGAGAGAGGGAGAAAGAGCGAGAGAGAGAGGGAGAAAGAGCGAGAGAGAGAGGGAAAAAGAGTGAGAGAGAGAGAGAGGAAGAGAAAGAGAGAGGAAGAGGGAGGAAGAGAGAGGAAGAGGGAGAGAGAGGAATAGCGAGAGGAAGAAAGAGAGAGAGGAAGAGGAAGAAAGAGGGAGAGGAAGAGGAAGAAAGAGGGAGAAAGAGCAAGAGAGAGAGGGAGAGGGGGAAAGAGAGAGGAAGAAGTAATTTTTAAAGTATAAAAACAAAGTATAAAAAAAAAGAAAAAAAAAAGATGAAATGAATCAGTTTTTAAACCTAATTCAAAACACAAAAATCCCAATTTGGTGCTTCCATTTTTCTTTTACAACAATGTCTTGTCTGAAGGGGGTCAGGTATGAAAAAAAAAATAATAAAGTAAAAAGGTATTTACATTTTAAGTGAAAGAAAAATATAAAGCTGGCTTCCAGGTTTGTTTTTTTAATTTTTATTTTTAGCAGAGAGTAAAGAACATATTTTTTTTCATTTTATGAAAAATTATATATTTAATAAAAAAAAATAATATTTTATAAAAAAATTATATATTTAATTTAAAAAATCATATATTTAATAAAAAAAATTATATATTTAATAAAAAAATCATATTTTTAATAAAAAAATCATATTTTTAATAAAAAAAATCATATTTTTAATAAAAAAAATCATATTTTTAATAAAAAAATCATATTTAATAAAAAAAATTATATATTAAAAAAAAATCATATTTAATAAAAAAAATCATATTTAATAAAAAAAATCATATTTAATAAAAAAATACATAGATCTTTCATATATAATATATATAATTTTGGTTTTTCATTTTCCATTATATATATAATATATATAATTTTGGTTTTTCATTTTCCATTATATATATATATATATATATATATATATATATATATATATATATATATATATATTATAATGGAAAATGAAAAAACAAAATTATTTATTTAAAAAAAAATCATATTTAAAAAAACTCATATATTTAAAAAAAAATCATATTTAATAAAAAAAATCATATATTTAATAAAAAAATTCATATATTTAATAAAAAAATACATAGATCTTTCATATATAATATATATAATTTTGTTTTTTTCATTTTCCATTATATAATTATATATATACATATATATATATATATATATAATGGAAAATGAAAAAACAAAATTATTTAAATATTCATCAATGTTTTGTCTTTATTTCAAGGCTACTGATTTGGAGAATTAACATACAAATACAATATTTGAAAACATGCGGTGCGTTTGTGATGTGAAATGAATGTTTTAATTCAACAACGTAACGGCTTCTACAACTTATCTCCTTTAATCAGCAAACTTATTCTAACCAAACAGAACTTGAAATTCCCAACAAAACTTTGTACATATCAAACAAAAACATTCTTTTCACGTCACAAACGCACCGCATATTTTCAAATATTGTACTCATATGTTATTTCTTCAAATCAATCATTTTGAGAAAATCTTAAAATAAAGAAGAAACGTTGATGAATACATAAATAATTTTGGGTCTTCCTTTTTCATTTTCCATCACGTTGGCATAATATTTCCATAATCATCATATATATATATATATATATATTTTTTTAAATTTAATTATCTACGGACACGTGTTTCGTCATTTATGACTCATCAGTGTGGCTGAAACTTGCTAGTTTCAGCCACGCTGATGAATCATAAATGACGAAACCAGGAATCCAGAGTCTGAAGCCTGAAGCTCAACCACTGAGCCAATTCCCACGAGTGCTGGAAGATATCTCTTTTTTGAAGATGTCATTGATTTGTTCATTTTGTTAGCGATACTTTTGAACGAATTCAACTTTCAAAAGTATCGCAAATAAATAAATAAAATCTCATATATATATATATATATATATATATATATATATATAACTTCTTTGTAATATAGCAGGAAAATTTCCCAGCAGAGCGCTCAATTAATTGAGAATTAAAATTAAATAGCGTAATATTTATTTATTTTGGTACAGAAAAATTAGTACAACATTCGTACCGTCGGTTTCAGACACTGAAGGACTTCAGCTTCTGTTGTCATATATATATATATATATATATCTATATATATATATATCTTCTTAGGCTTCACTTCAGTCTCTATAGACAATGGATGCACACTGTAAGAGTGGTTGTGCAGAGATTGTATTGTGAAGCAAGGGTTACACAGTCCTCACCCACCTACTGAACCCACATTGTTTTAGGCCAGTGGTAAGGAAAAATCTAGGATGATTTGAAACAATACCAGGATAAGCAGAGAGTCCTCCCTAAACATTATAAACATTAGGAAATATCAGCAAAAGTAGAAACACTATTTAACCTAGAAAGAGAGAGAGGGGAGGAGAGAGAGAGAGAGAAGGAAAGAGAGAGAGAAGGAAAGAGAGAGAGAAGGAAAGAGAGAGAAGGAAAGAGAGAGAGAAGGAAAGAAAGAGAAGGAAAGAGAGAGAAGGAAAGAAAGAGAAGGAAAGAGAGAGAGAAAAAAGGAAAGAAAGAAGGAAAGAGAGAGAGAGAAGGAAAGAGAGAGAGAGAAGGAAAGAGAGAGAGAAGGAAAGAGAGAGAGAGGAGAGAGAGAGAGAGAAGGAGAGAGAGAGAAGGAGAGAGAGAGAAGGAAAGAGAGAGAGAGAAGGAAAGAGAGAGAGAGAAGGAAAGAGAGAGAGAGAAGGAAAGAGAGAGAGAGAAGGAAAGAGAGAGAAGGAAAGAGAGAGAAGGAAAGAGAGAGAGAGAAGGAAAGAAAGAGAAGGAAAGAAAGAGAGGAAAGAGAGAGAGAGAGAGAAGGGGAGAGAGAGAGAGAAGGGGAGAGAAAGAGAGAAGGGGAGAGAAAGAGAGAAGGGGAGAGAAAGAGAGAAGGGGAGAGAGAGAGAGAAGGGGAGAGAGAGAGAGAAGGGGAGAGAGAGAGAGAGAAGGAAAGAGAGAGAGAAGGAAAGAGAGAGAGAGAAGGAAAGAGAGAGAGAGAGAAGGAAAGAGAGAGAGAGAGAAGGAGAGAGAGAGAGAGAAGGAAAGAGAGAGAGAGAGAAGGAAAGAGAGAGAGAAGGAAAGAGAGAGAGAGAGAAGGAAAGAGAGAGAGAGAGAAGGAAAGAGAGAGAGAGAGAAGGAAAGAGAGAGAAGGAAAGAGAGAGAAGGAAAGAGAGAGAGAAAGAGAGAGAGAAAGAGAGAGAGAAAGAGAGAGAGAAAGAGAGAGAGAAGGAAAGAGAGAGGGAAGGAAAGAGAGAGGGAAGGAAAGAGAGAGGGAAGGAAAGAGAGAGGGAAGGAAAGAGAGAGGGAAGGAAAGAGAGAGGGAAGGAAAGAGAGAGGGAAGGAAAGAGAGAGGGAAGGAAAGAGAGGGAAGGAAAGAGAGAGGGAAGAAAAGAGAGAGGGAAGGAAAGAGAGAGAGAAGGAAAGAGAGAGAGAAGGAAGGAAAGAAAGAAGGAAAGAAAGAAAGAGAGAAGGAAAGAAAGAGAGAAGGAAAGAAAGAGAGAAGGAAAGAGAGTAAGAGAGAAGGAAAGAGAGTAAGAGAGAAGGAAAGAGAGTAAGAGAAGGAGAGAGAGAGAGGAAAAAGAGAGAGAGGATAAAGAGAGAGAGAGAGGAGAAAGGAAAGAAAAAAAGAGAGAAGGAAAGAAAGAGAGAGAAGGAAAGAAAGAAAGAGACGGAAAGAAAGAAAGAGAGAGAGAGAGGGAGGGAGAGACCAATTCTGGATTTTGTCTTTTTATCTTTATTAAAATTTAATTAATATTTCCTATTGTTGTATAGTGTTTACTTGTAGATGACAACATGGTCATCAGCGATCGAATGTCAACAAATATTTGACAATGTCAACAAATATTTGACAATGTCAACAAATATTTGACAATGTCAACAAATATTTGACAATGTCAACAAATATTTGACAATATCAACAAATATTTGACACTGTCAACAAATATTTGACAATGTCAACAAATATTTGCGCGACGGACAAAGAAAAGGAAATATCGAAAAGTGGCTTAATATGAACACATCCATCAACAAAGTCATTCAAACAAAAAAAAAAGAAAAAACATTGTTTGGACATGTTTCTCGGCTACCAGACTCCAGCTATGGGAAGACATCATATGAAGAAGGTTTCATAAAAGAAAGATCAAAAGATCAACTGCTGAAAGACTGGTAGAATGTTGTTCTCAAGCATATGGAGAAGCCAAGACTTTGTTAACAAAACGAAACTTAGATTTTTTTTGTTGTTGCTTATTTTATGACAAATCAACCCTTTTAAATTTAGTGACAAAACCCAATACTCATTGTTAATTATTACTTTAACATAGGGGGGGGATTGGGGTTCATACCTTTCCCTTCAGCATAATTAGAAATTAGATCGAATAGGATTCCATAGTTTATTCTTATTTACTTGCCTCCCCACGAGGGCAGAGCTAGCCACAAAGTCAGTTTTTAATGGGGCACTCTGGATTGGGACAAAAATGTAAATTTTCCTCAGTCTAGAAGGATTTCTCCTTCACTGACCGAGGACATGTTTCTAATACGGACGATCATGAAAAATTGTTAAAAATATGAAAAAGTAGTTTATACTATCTGGAATGTTCTTGTATAATTTAGTGATGTCAAAAAATGAAGAAAAAAAATGTTTAAAAACTGTTTTAAAAAATGTATAATCTCCAATTTATTTAAAATAATCTTGTATTTTCAACTGAAAATTTTTGTTTTGAAAACTTTTTTTTCTTTTGAAAATTGGTAAAAAAAAAAAGTTTCATTTTATTTATTTAAAAAATACGTTCGGTTCTAAATTTGTATTTAAAAAAAAATAAAATAAAAAAACAGAGTTTTTTTTTAAATGATAAAAATAGTATTTAAAATTGTTTTTTTTGCTTTAAAAGTTGAATAAGAAATTAAATTATTTTGTAATAATTTATCTTAAAACAAATAAAATCCGCCAGAAAATAGAGGCCATAGAAAGAAGGAAAATCAACTGATGCTTTACGGGAGAAAAAAAATATGAAAAAATATTTTATTTGATCTAAAATTATTTTGTATAAATTAATTGATGTGAACTATTTTTATCTTTAAAACCATCAAACATTTTTATCTTTAAAACCATTAAGCATTTTTATATTTAAATCCATTAAACATTTTTATATTTAAATCCATTAAACATTTTTATCTCTAAACCCATTAAACATTTTTTATCTCTAAACCCATTAAAAATATCTCTAAAGCCATTAAACATGTTATCTCTAAACCCATTAAACATTTTTATGTCTAAAACCATTAAACATTGAAAAAAGACACTTTTATTTTGATTATCCATCAGTACCTTCGGTTTCACGGAAACACAAGCCGCAGTATTAAAAATATCAAATGTGGCTCTTGCACAAGTAATTGAGCACTCTTGTGCTCGCTCTTTTAAATTGAATTACACACACACACACATATATATATATATATGACTTCACAAGTAACAGGATCATAATAATAATTATTATTATTATTATGATTATTATTGATACTATTGTCACTGCGACTATCGTAGGTATGATTGGAATTATTATTATTATTGTTATTAGAATTGTTTTATTAATACTAAAGATAGTAACACCATTAAACTTCTTTTATATAATAATTTCACTAGTATTAATTTTAGTATAATATAATCACAATTAAAAAATATTATCACAACAAAATTCACTACCATTACTGAGCTCATTATACAAGCCATAAATAATTATCTTGAAATAGAATGCAAAAGTAGCAATTAATACCCTAAATCAAAATTATCAAACATTTTTATCTACACGATAATCACCTATTACAACAGAAATGACAGTTATAACTTTATAATTCTATTCTCATTATTAAATTACACCCACCCTGCCCTCTGCCCCGGTTGAAATTGAGGTCACGATGGCCCAGACACTAGATATCACCCCACTCAACTTTCTGAAATATCACTTGTTGGGGTCCCCCCCTCCCTGTCCTCGTTATAGGCTGAGCCCCATCTTCGTCCCCCTCCCTCTTATGCATCTTCAATTTCCGGTTGGGGTTGAATTTAAAATCTTAGGCATTTGGATTCCATTGATGCTTGAAAAGTTGGCGTTCATTATGGACGCTAATGAAACAGCATATATTTTGTCGCAATTAATGGAATAATAAAATCACCAACAAAAAAATATATATATATGCAAACAATGTTAAAAATAACAGAATTCGTCTGTTTAATTATACCATTTTTATTTTTAAAATTTTCCTGATGGTCTTTTTTATATTAAAATCAAAAAATTAATAAATGTTCCATAGGTTTCACGAACGTTTTCGATTCTTCGTCAAATCATTCTCAGGTGTCAAAAGCAAATGAACAAAAAAAGCTGGAGAAAGAGAATTTTTAAAAAGACGGCTTTTTGTTCATTTGCTTTTGACAACTGAAGATGATTCGACGAAGAATCGAAAACGTTTGTGAAACCTGAGACATTTATTAATTTTTTTGATTTTAATACAAAAAAGACCATCAGAAAAAATTGAAAAAATAAAAAAAGGTATAATTAAACAGACGAATTCTGTTATTTTTAACAATGTTTGCATAAATAAGAAAATGCTACCTAAATACACACAATATATATATGCATATATATATATATATATATATATATAATTATTTTTTTCTGATCTTTTGAATATATATAAACTATTTAAAAAATGGTTTAATTCGAATAAATATGTTTGGTTTTAAATTTGTCTCTTAAAAACAGATTTATGGTAAAAATGGTACTTTTTCAGATGTTTTTTTTTAAATCGGCTATTTTTAAAATTGGTAAAAAATTCAATTATTTTAAAAATTATTTATCTTAAAACAAATAAAATCTGGAAGAAAATAAAAAGTAAAGGAAAATTAACAGGAGAAAAAGAAACATGAAAAAAAATATTATTCTATCTGAAATAATTTTGTAGAAATTAATTCATATTAATTATTTTTTGCTTTAAAATCATTAAATATGTATAAACTATTTGAAAAAAATCTATTTAAAAAATTGTAATAAATATGCTCACTTCTAAATTTGTCTTTTGAAAACATTTTTTTTTACTTTGTTAAAAAGTAAAAACGTAAATTTTTTTAATTTGCAAATCGGCTTTTTTGATAATTTGTAATCAATTTTTTAAAATTATTTATTTTAAAATAAAGAAAATCCGCTAGAATATATGAAATATTAGAAACAGGTTTTTATTTGAAGTCATAGAAGGAAAATCAAATACAGAATAAAAATAAAAAAATATGAAAGTTTTTTTTGTTTTTTTTAAATTTTATCTGGAATAATTTTTATTTTAGAAAATAAGTGTTGTTAATCTATATTTAAAAAAAAAAAGGTTTTACTCAATGTATCTAAAAAATTCTAATAAATATATTTGCTTCTAAAAAGTTTTTTTTAATGTTAAAAATGGTATTTAAAAAATCTTTCTTTTGAAAATTGGCACAATTTCTTTTGAAAATTATTTATCTTAAAATAAATTAAATACGAAGAAGAAATATTAACTTAGGTTCTTTCTCTTCGCCTTTTTGTTTTTCGATTATTTTGCTGTATACTTGAATTACTTAATTCATTTGTTGAACTTTTTATCACTTCACTTTCTGCTTCCATTTCAATTACTGACTTTTCACAGACTTCTGCTTTAGGATTATATTGTATTAAATCATTTCACTACACAATACCGCATTCAAATTGGAGTTTTGATATCGACATTGTTACAATGACTCTCTACCTAATTTTTAAATCTTCATAGAACTTTCTCTGCTTTATGAATATAAAAACATATTTTTGATTGATGCAAATTTTTAATTTAATGCTTACCAATAATTTATAATTCTATTGTTTTGTTTTTTTTCCTTTCTGAGGAGAAGAGCAATTCTTTGAAAATCCATGGATTGAAGATCAGTTTATTATGCTCCTTGCTCGAACAATTGATGATTTAATCCATTTGTAAATTATCCAACTATCCTATAATAATGCTGGTGCTTTCTTAGATTAGGATCCACGCTAAAATCGACTTGCCATCGGTACTTTCCGGATGCTTACGTAAACTGCCAGAAAGTATCGAAACAGTTAGCTAAACAAATTGAGAGAAAATAAGCAGACGACATGTCTACATTTCAACTGATTTAAACGCGAAAGTACTGCAATGAATTTTCACAAGCAATCACTGGCTGTTGCGTCTCCCGAAGGAGTGATTAACTTTTGTCAGAAAGAAAAACAAACTGATCGCAAAAAAAAAAGAAAATGTTCAAGCAAAAAAATAACCAAACAACCCTTTAATACCTAACCCCTAACAAAACCAAAAATAATTTTCAGTAAAAAAAAGAACCCTAACGACGTAATTTTTACTGGAGTATGAACAAAAAATAATTTTTAGTAAAAAAAACACCTAAAAAATAATTTTTAGCATATATATATAAAAAAAACACCTAAAAAATATAATTACTTGACTGTTTATTTTTATTTCTTCATGAAAATAATAAATATTTCTTTTATACAATTTGACTGAATGTATTATTCAATTTTTTTTTTGCTTTCAATGTTGGTTAATGTTTGTCCCCTCCCCCACTTGTAAATCCAGCCTAGTTTTGTATTTTTTGGACGCGGGTAGGTCAACCGATTTGGCGTCGTCACTTTCTGGCGGTTTACGTAAACGTCCGGAAAGTACCGACGCCAAATCGATTTTAGTGTGTGTCCTAATCTAAAAAAGCACCATAATGCTCTATCTACAATATCAAGCATCTCTTTACCACGATGGGATCTAACATAAAATATTTATCTTGATATCATCCTAATAAATAAATAAATAAATATATATATATATTATTTGTATTATAAATTTGTGACTAGGGTGATGATCCGAAGAATCTGCAACTTTGGATCCGAGTGGATCAAATCCACCTTTTTCTTTTTTTAAATAAGACATAAGAAATAACAATAGAAAGATAAAACAAGCTAAGAACGATTTAAAGCTATTACCAATAACATTGTACAACAATAACAAAATATTTAAAGAAAAAAATGTATATATGGTGTGATAAAAGGAGAGTAAAAAGTGGACCTTGGGTTTACTTTCGGCAGCCTCGTAACTCTTGCTTCCCTTATTTTGTCCTTTAGTCCTCACATTCTATAAGCAATATTTCTGACAAAGGGGGAAGAATTGCTGTTTTCTGGGTCGGAATCTATCTAAAATTCATCGTTGGCTAGTTTTTGACCTTGAAGCAGTATTTTAATTTTTTTTTTAGCTCCTTACATCAAGCGGCTTCATGCTTTGTCCGGAGCAATTTCCATAAAGAAACAAAAAAAAACGTTTCATAGTTATACCATTGGTGCTGTCTTACAGTCGGACCTACGCTAACTTTGACCCCGTCGTTAGGGTCAAAGTTAGCATGGGTCCTAATGTAACAAAGTACCACTTGCTGAGTTATTAATTCGATCAACTAACCGCTCTAGTGTCCCCTCGACGGAAATACACTAGACCAACTCGACAATCAGCTAAATAACATCCATTCCATTCACTGTGGAGGTACCCAGCTTCTTTCCTCGTGCTGCCGGCCTCTGGAACTCCCTCCCTGCTCCCTGTTTCCCCAACTGTACCGACATGCAGAGGTTTAAAACTAATGCAAACAGACATCTCGCTACACAGCAGCTCCCAACTTCGGATGATCCCCAAAACCTACACCCTAATTCTCAGTAGCCCCTTACGTCTACAATGGTGGCCTGCCTTGTTTGGGGTGAAATATGTTAAAAAAAATTTTTTTTTAAATGTAATTTCTGATATAATACAAAAATTCAGCTCATATAAATTTGATGGTTTAAAATCCTCTGGGAAACTATATTTAACCCTAACCCTACCCTTAACCCTAACCCTTTCTGAATTAAATTGTCTTAGACCAATGAGAATAAAGTTTTCACAGTTAAAAAGATGAGCCGTGTAAAGGTCGCTGGGGGTCGCTGGAAGATAATAGCAGCAGATAAATCAAGGTTGCACAGATTTGTGGAGGACCCGGATAACCTACCAGGCATGGACCTCCCTCGCCGGCGGTGGACAATACTCAACCGCCTCAGGACAGGTGTCGGCCGTTTCGCCGCGACCATAAAAGGATGGGGACTCAGGGACTCGGTTGTTTGCGACTGTGGTCACTCTGAACAGACAGTAGACCACATCATCGAGTCATGCCTTAAACATCGACCACCCAACGCGAAGCCGGCATAGCTGTGCTTGACAACAAAACATTAGCATGGCTTTTCTCAACCGAGCTGGTGATTTAACAGTGAGATGCTTTGAAGCAAACGAAAGAAGAAGAAGAAGAAGAAGATGTACTCGGTGAGATAATTCACAGTTAAATCTGCCTAACCCTAAACCCTAACACTTAACCCTAAACCCTAACACTTAACCCTAACCCTGTCTGCGACTGTGGTCATCCTGAACAGTCAGTCAACCACATCATCGAGTAATGCCTTAAATATCGACCACCCAACGGTGAAGCTGGCATAGCTGCGCTAGACAACAAAACGTTAACATGGCTTTTCTCAACCGAGCTGGTGATCTAACAACGAGATGCTGTGAAGCAAACGAAAGAAGAAGAAGAAGGAAGACTGGAAATTTGGCCTCAAGTATAAGATTCCAAATGTTAGATCTCTCGGTCTGTTATTGTCTCTGGTCAGCCAAAGATGATCGA
>OY744554.1:570947-645947 GCA_963556195.1 Sepiola atlantica | reverse complement strand
TTCTGGCACCTGGAAATAAACAGTAAAAAATTACAAAAAAAAAAAAAAAATTACAAAAAAAATCAAGAAAAAAATAAAATATGAAAGTGAACAAAACAATGTAAAAAAAACAAAGATGTAAAAATAAAAGAGGTAAAAAAAATAAAAGAGGTAAAGAAATAAAAGAGGAAAAAAAAAATGTAAAAAGAAAAATGTAAAAAAAAAACAAAGATGTAAAAAAAAATATGTAAAAAAAAAAGTGAAAATGAAAAAAATAGAAATGAAAATAAAAGTTTTTTAAATAAAAAGAAAAAGAAAAATATAAAAAATGAAAAAAAAAAATTTATTAAAATTAATTATAGGGTGGCCCAAAAGTAGGTTTACAGTTATTAAACTATTTTTTATATGGTTGAAGTTACTTGCTAATTACAAGCAATATAAAATACTGCTCAGAGTATAGATCTAACCTACATAAACAGCTATTTACTTGCTGATTGTAATTTATTTTATTTCTGTAAAGCCAACTTTTTACTTGATGATATTTTTTTTATTTCAGGGTTAATGGCGAACAATTTAAATCAAGAGAAAAGGAAATGGATATTAAAGCAATATTGGAAATCTGAAAATGCCGAGATGGTACGTACAGCATGGCAAGACACTTTTGACACTTCTCCGCCTTCACGACAAACAATTTATCGTCTAAGGAATAAATTTGATGAAACAGGTTCAGTGAGTAATGCACCGAAGTCTGGACGTCCAAAAACTTCTGAGACCGAAGAAAATGAAATGTTAGTGGCTATGACATTTGTGAACAGTCCAAGGAAGTCCACACGACGTGCTTCCGCAGAACTGTCCATACCAAGAACATCGTTGCAACGCTTAATGCGTAAACTGAAATTAAAACCTTACCGACCAAGACTAGTACATTGTCTTTTAGAGGACGACGCAGATCGTCGACTTCAGTTCTGCGAAATGATGCGTAATCAATTTACTGGAGAACAACCGGACTCTTTGGATAAGATTATTCGGTCAGATGTGTGTGTATATATATATATATATATATATATATATATATATCGTACATGTATTGTATTAGTTTCTGTAAATGTAAATCCGTAGAAACTCAAGTGTTTATAAAAAGTGCTCAATACCAAGTAGAGCTGTTTATAAGTATAAATTTTTATTTATACAAACATTATTGGTTACATATGTGCATACATGTTTCGGTTGCCCTTTTCCAAGAAAGTCAACCTCATCAGACCAAGAATTTTTTTTTTTTTTTCTCAAAAATTCTTGGTCTGATGAGGTTGACTTTCTTGGAAAAGTGCAACCGAAACATGTATGCACATATGTAACCAATAATGTTTGTATAAATAAAAATTTATACTTATATATATATATATATATATATATATATATATATATATATTGTGTGTATTTAGGCAGCATTTTTTCATTAAGGCATGTGTTATTGAAGACGACAGAAATCTTCTGTTTAGTGATTCCTTTTTTTATTTTTTCCATTCGTCGAATGATCTTTTTGACGTGTAGATGGAATGAATTGATGAAGGATCCATGTGTTTGACTAACGTTTTCGATTCTCTCCGGAATCATCTTCAGGTCTTTAATGGCAAAAATGAATACAAAGCGAGTGAAAGAATGGAATTTCTTAAAAAACCGTTCGCGTAAAATACAGACGTCTACATTTTAAAAGTGACATGTATATATATATATATACATTATTAAATAACACGGAGTGGTTTTGTTTGATGCGACTATCCCGAAGACTCACCCTACATCTCTCCGACACTAGCTCTATATGCCAACACCTAAAAAAACATAATTGCACCCCCTCCCAATATAGAAACATCCTTGTTAACAATACCAAAATAATACACCACGATACCAATATCAAAAAGTTAAAAATACTCGAAGCCCTCTACATAAAAACTAAACATCCCACAATTAATAATGTCAATTATGAAACTAGTCGCAACATTTTAAAGTGTCTAGCATAATAATTAACATTACCAAATTCTTAGCCATTAGGTAGTTATGCGTTTGAATTGTATGCACTTTATTTAACGTCATCAATTTCTTAACGGTTTAAACAGTCAAACTTTAAATCTCTCGTATGTGTAGAACGCCATCACGCTCTCATGTACATTTCAACTTTACAGACGCGTTTTCAAATATAAACTACTTGCCGTTATAATTCAAAAATGAGCACAACAGTAAAGACACTAAAACTAATACTGCCTGAAGATGATTTGACGATTCAAATCGAAAGTACTTGCAAAAAAGAAAAAAGAATGGAACAAGACAGCCATGGATCATATTTATATCAATTTGACCGAAACATTAGATGGACAATTCGGAAAATTGAAAAAAAAAAAAAAAGTCGCATCAAACAAAACCACTCCGTGTTATTTAATAATGTTTGCCTAAATGAAAATATGCTGCCTAAATACACACAATATATATACATACACACATTGGATATTATTATAGCCTTAGAATGGCAACCCGTGTGCCCATGGGCATGGACCACAAAATTGATGAGTTTGTGTGCAACATGTTTTTAAACCCTAACTCAACCCTAACCTCTTTCTCTCCTCGTATCCTCCTACTCTTCCTCTTCTCTTTCTATCACCCTCTAGCAACTAGAAAAACATCGTTGACAGATTACTACATAATAACATAAGAAAAGAAAATCGTTCTCAACCCCCCACCCTCACTAATTCTGTTCCTGGTGATCCCCAAAATTACAAATATTAAAACAAAAACATGTGCCTACATTTTGCCCAAGATAACGCCGAAAAAGAATATATCAACTTTGTTGGTGTCTTAGGTAGTTTTTCAAAACTTTTTACTGGACACAGACAACGGCTCTTTATATAATAGACAATCAAAAATATCAAAGAATTGATTGAAATTTTATTTATTTATTTATTTTTTAACTGTTTGTACTTTAGTTTAAAAATAAAACAAATTAGTTTCTTTATTACTTATATTCCTCCCAAACAAGACAAAAATGAAAGTCAGCTCTCGGAACAACATCTTACGGAAACTGATCAACTCCAAGTGGGGAGCTACAGCACGCACACTAAGATGCACTGCCTTAGCCTTGTGCTATTCCTCTGCGGAGTATGCTTGTCCTGTTTGGGAGAGATCAACGAATACCAAAAACCTAGACTCAGCATTGAACAACACCTGTCGCTTGATCACTGGCTGCTTGAAGCCCACCAACTTGAACAACCTGCATCTTCTCACTGGTATTGCCCTTTCAGATGTGAAACGGGAAGTTGCCACCCGAGTAGAGATCACAAAGGCTATCAGTGATGAATGCCATCTCCTTCATGGACGTGAAAGTCAAGGAAAAGCTTCCTCAGCCATGTTGAACCCCTAACAACATCTCAGGAAGAGACCAGACTACAGCTGTGGACCAGACGACTAGAAGATGACCCTCCTCATAACGACATGAGAATCCCTGCTTCTGAGGAACTCCATCCTGGTTCAGAGGCACCCTGGCTCCAGTGGAAAATACTAAACCGCCTGAGAATGGGAATGGGGCGATCAAAAGTTGCTATGAGTAGATGGGGCTACAAAACTGACCCAACCATCTTTTAATGTGGAGAGGAGGACCATACGATGAAACACTGCCTGGTCTTCCTTCTACTGCCTACAACTAAATAGACAAATGCAAAAGTATAAAAGAAAACATGAAATCAGTAAAAACAGTGAATGGGGGCGGTCAAAAGTTGCTATGAGTAGATGGGGCCACAAAACTGACCCAACCATCTGTGAATGTAGAGAGGAGGACCATACTTGTCTGCCCTCTACTGCCCAACCGGTGCAGCTTGAAAGATCTTGCAGAGTACAACAACAATGCAAAAGGGCTGCAAAAAAACGTGAAAAACTGTTGTAGGACCACACGCTTCAAAGACACGCAAAGAAGAAGATCCCAAACAAGGGGGGCAGACTGCCACTGAGACGTAAGGGGCTACTGTGAATTAGGGGCCAGATTTATAGGGGGAACCCGAAGTAGGGAGTTGTGCATCGAGATGTTTGTTAACATTACATTTAATTTTCTGCATGTTGGTACAGTCAGGGGGGGGGGCAGGAAGTAGGGAGGAAATTTCAATGACAAGCAGTTTGAATAAATGAAGCTTTTAGAGTAGAAAGCCTTCCAATATCTGCGGACCTCTACAGCGATGGGGTGGGATTTTTCTGAGTGTTGAGGGTATTTACATCGAAGGGGACACAAGTGCAGCAAGTTCGTCGGAGCACATTCGTAAGTAAATTCGTATGAATCAACACGGTACAACTTAGTTGACCGACTTGATTCTGTTGTCGGCAGTCTTGCAGGAGGGACCACGTAATGGTTGCCAATATCTCTAAGTGAAAGTGGTACTGTGGAACCGGCTGGAATCGAACTTGGCACACCCAGGTCGGCAGTCCGTGTCGTTATCCACTTTACCATCTCCTTCCATTGAAGTACTTTGGCCTTTTGGCTAAGATCAAAGTGTAGTATCTGTTCCGATGGATACTGCCTCCCCTCCCCTATAGACCCGTGTCGTCTTGTCCTTCGGGGCTTGATTCCGCCGGTCTGTGGGTCTGTCCGGTGCAGTTCTAGGAGGTCCACCCTCCCAGGCTTTGCCTACCCTCTTTGGGGAGGAGTAAGTTTATTGCTTACTGCCTGAGGCGCCCCTACCAGGGAATGCCGACGGGGCTGCTCAGGCAATTTTTAAATGGCCAGAGTGCTCACCTTCTCGGACGCTAGCTTTTCAAACCCCACTTTCCCGACCCGACCTTGGGTCACATCTTACTTTGTGGGAGTAGGATAAAAACTGGTCTTGTGCCTAACTCCTGGAGAGGAGTAAATCAATACTTATAAAACAAGCATAGTGATGCAATACTGCAGTGATGGGACAGGGAGTGGAGCTTCGTAGACAGTGTGGAACCTATTAAATTAGAAGCTCTTTTTTGTGACCTTGTTTTAAGGAAGAGCGTGCACCAGCCCCGATGTGGCAACAATACTCCATGCATGGGCGGCATGTGCTAGACAACTTTTAGAAATTGACTTCTAAACTGACTTATCACCGCCCAGGTCTTTATTTATCCCTCTTTCTCTCACGTCAATTCTTATCACTTCCTCCTGTATTTTCCTTGCCCTTCACCTGTGAACTGACCCTGCTAACTCAACTGTTCTAACTCAGCCAAAATTAATTTAATCCTTCTGAAGAGAAGAATATTCTGCAGAGTATCTTGGGAGCCTTTTGCAGACATACAAACATACACAGAATCTCTCCTTTATATATTAGATTATATACGAGGCTTGTCTAAAACGTATCCGCCCTTAGGCCAGAAAAAATATTTCAAATACGTGATGGGGTTGGGACCCTAATCCCCTTGAAAGTCGGTCCCTTGTGCTTGCACGCACTGAGCCCATCGATCCATCCACTGCCGGAAACACCTCTAGAAGTCTTCTTTTGAAATGGTGTTCATCTCTTCCGTCGCATTACATTCAGCAAGTGCTTGAAGAAGATGCGATGGGCGTAACACAAATAAAGGAGTGGTTCAACCGATTCAAAAATGATGAAGTGGTTGACTTAATAGTAAAGTAAATTCGTTGACCGATTTGATTTTGTTGTCGGAATTCTTGCAGGAGGGGCCACGTAATGGTTGCCAATATCCCTAAGTGAAAGTGATATTATGAAAAAAATGGCCGTACATCAGCGGAGAGTGACTAGCATTCTGGCAGGCCCCAAACTTGCTGTTGTTGAGACGGTGCGAAAAAAAGAGATAATGCAGAACGGACGGCGGAGATGAACACCATTCCAAAAGATGACTTCCAGAGGTGTTTCCGGCAGTGGATGGATCGGTGAGCTAAGTGTGTGCAAGCACAAGGGACCTACTTTGAACGGGATTAGGGTCCCAACCCCATCACGTATTTGAAATATTTTTTTTCTGGCCTAAGGTCAGATACGTTTTAGACAGGCCTCGTATACATTATATTTTAGTTGAAAACGAGTGAAGATAATCCCATATGCATATAAATAGTTGTATATTTATTTTCATATTTTTATAAAATTCAACAAAAATTAGAAGTGAGTCTATGTATGTCTTTTAAATTCCGGATATGAAAGGATAAAATCATTTAATAACGTTTATTATTTAAATATTATTTTCAAACAAAATATTTCGAAGCTGATTATTTCCAAAATTAACTTATTTCCTTCTGAAGAGAATTTTGAAAAGTCTGCGATTAAAGGGACTTCTGATTTTTTATTGAAAGTAGCAAATTAAATATGTACCTATTTATATATATATATATATATAAATATATATATATATGTGATTATGTTCACTCCATTTCAACCATAATAATGCTCTATTCCCAATATCAAGCATAAATTTATCGTATTAGGAACTTTCGCATCATACTTTTGAAAATATATTTATAAAATACTCTTTTTATAATATACTAGCAGGACCCGTGTCCCGGCGTTGCCCGGGGAAATATAACAGCCTGATTTTAATTTATAAGTTAAATAAATAGATGCAGAAAATAAATCATTTCACTGGAAGTAATTTAAGTAATTAAAATAGGATTGATGTTTTACCTTCTGGTGCCAATATGTATAGACATTGTGGAGAGCCTACCCTTGAACATCCTACATAAAACTGCCCATGGCTAAAGCAAGGTGAAGTCAAGTTTAGACCAACCACTGCCAATGATTGTCCTTTGGATTGTGCATTCATCCCATACGATCAAGGAACAATTCTGTAAAACTTTAGCTGGATCTGATCCTCTTTCTATTTGACAAATTGGATCAGCATCTTTTGTTAAGGATAATGGCAACTTAAATGTGGAGTGAGCTGTTCTACCATCAGGAAGAATAGTGGTTGCAATGCCCGATGATGCCACTGGCACAGCTATTTTGCTTTCTGACCTAACTTTAGCAAGAATTAACTTGGTAGCAAATGTCATTCCTGTACCTCCGGGTGCATCAAGGAATATCAGGCCACCTTGCTGATCTTCTACAGTATTAACTATAGTACGAAAAATATGAATTTGCTCATTATTTAGTTGTGCGATACCATCTCGAACAATTGATGCTTGCTCATGAGTTTGATAACTAATTTCACGCGTCCATGCAGTAATGACCGGATGTGTATTAGATCGATTAGGTGAGGTAAGACCCAATTTTGTCAGTGTTTTACCATTCATCCTATAAGTCATAGCTTCTATATGTACTAAAGCCATATTGAAGATGTCGTCTAAAAGTGTTATATCAACTTCAGGCTGTTGATTGCGTTTCTTAAGGAAATCTTCAGTAAAAGCTTCTTTGTGTGCATCCCAAAGTCGTTTTGGATGAGACACTGCACATGATCGCAAACAAATGTCTAAAATTGTTTGCAGAATCAGATATAGATGTTTCCTGTAGTGTAGCATCCCAGTGGTTATCATCTTCAAGTAGTCCATGTGCACTACATGCATCCCTGAATGTAGTCATAACTTGACCATTGATCGTTTTTAGGTCATTAAAGGTCTGTGTACCTCTAACATTGTGTAGAAGTAGTCTCAAACAGAAGCAACTCTATCTGCCGCAGTACTTTCAGTAAAGTATATCCATTGTCCATTTTCTAGATGAACTGATAGGTGAATAACTGGGGGATGATGTATATGTATGTGAAAGTTAAGTATTCTCCAAATGGTTTCATTGGGTGATATGTAACGTCCCATTTTGTATCTCTTAACTTCATCATGAGCATTACTTTCAAGTGTGAAGGTATCTTGATCACTACCTTTATTTACATATGTACAAATGTATTTTATTGATTTCACGCTGTTGCAATATTCAACATTGATATGTGCATAAAAAATCTTACGAAGCAGTTTATTATGTGGTACAACGCATCGGTTGTCTACAGGAACTGTTATGTTGCCAGGTAGAGTAACTGTCGTCTTAAAACCTCCAGCTAAAGGAGATAGTCGTCGATATTGTGGGTAGCCATTTGTATCCGATTGAGTTTCACTCAAGAAGTGTCTGGGATATCTCTTACTGCAGTGTCCATCTTTGAGACAGAGTGAACATCCACCATCGTCCGCCACCAGGCATTTTGCTCATGTGACTCAATCGCAGTCGTTAAAAAATATAGAATAGTCTTTATTATTATAAATAATCATATAATAGGCAATTCCCCCCCTCCCAATACATGTTTTTTTTTTATTTCGGTTTAGTTTTATTTGTTTTACTTTTCGAAATAATATAATTAACGTTGATGGATTTTCCGCACATTCCTGAGTCTTCTGTCGATTTAAATATATTGTACAATTCGCTGTTTTATGCCTCCCTCGAATACGATATTTTTCTTTTCGGTTCATTTATATTTTGTTACTTTTCAAAACAGATCCACCACATCAACCTATCAATCCCGCCACACCCCGCTGCTAGGCATTTGACTCATGTCACTCAATCGCAGTCAATTAAAAAAATAGCGAATAGTCTTCCTTATTGAAAATAATCATATAATCGTCATTTTATTTCCCCCCGACCATCCGAATACAATTTGTAATGCTCATTTGCCAATTGTCTTTTGAGCCAAAGAAAATGGAATTTCTATACAAAGATCTGTAGGCCTCTTTAATTAATCGCTGAGTTTTCAATTCCCCCCCCCCCCCCCCCCAACATTGGATTAAAAAAATGTATCTATGGTGTTTGTGTATGGTTTGGTAATTTTCTGAAAGTATTTAACGTTGAGGGAACTGTTCACAAGGAAGCAATTGTTAGTGTAATTTATTTATTAATAATTTATAAAAATAATAATATTTATTTTAATTATATGAAATAAACTGTATCAAAATAGTGAACAGTTATTGTGAAAATAAGAAGTTATCATTTTAATGAGTAGGCATTAAAATAATGGGAAAAATACGTGCGAAGGAAGAAGTATTGAATGTCGTTCGGCTAATCTATAACGTTTATTTTTTTTTCCGAACGTCTCACGTTGGGTCAAATTCTGTAGAAGTCAAGGTTTTTTTGTTTTGTTTTAGTAAGTAAAAACGATTATAATTTTTTTTTTTTTGCGAACGTATTACGTTGGGTCAAATTCTGTAGAAGTCATGTTTTTTTTTTTTTAAGTAAGTAAAAACGATTATAATTTTTTTTTTTTGCGAACGTATTACGTTGGGTCAAATTCTGTAGAAGTCAAGGTTTTTTTTTTTAGTAAGTAAAAACGTTATTGTTTTATCTTTTTTTTATAGTTGGAAGTTTTCATGTTTGTTATTATGTGATAGTTTCTCAAAATAGTCAACAGTTCGTGCGAAGCAAGAATGTGGGAATGTAATTCGGTTATTCTGTAACCGTGTTTTTTTTCTTAACGTAATCGGTTTTTTTTTTTTGTTAGCAAAGTATTACGGTGGGTCAAAATCGGTAGAAGTAAGTTTATTTGTTTTGTTTTAGTATGGAAAACGTAATTTCTTTATATAATTGTTTAGAGATGAAATGTAATATATTTGTTAGTATGTAGTATCTTGGCGGCTATTGAATTAAGTAGGGAGTCGATTTAATGAAGGAATTTTAGCCGTAATGTTTGAAGAATAAATGTTGCAGGTACTGTGTTCGTTACTGTCATTCGCTTAATTCCGGAATGAATGTAAATGTGGAAATCATAGTTAGAAATAGGAAAAACGTAATCTGATATTCGCGGAATACCATCGGATTGAACGGGAGCGGTTATTATTTGTTTGCGTATTGCTTTATATTATGTAGTAAATTAATACCAGGCAAATAATAAATAAGGACGGACTGTTTTGTGAAAATTAAACTGTGTTTATTAGTACCCGGTGTCGATGAGTGTAGTCACAGTACACAATTGTTAGGGGGGAAAAGTCTTTGCTACCACCTATATCGAGTTGGTTTTTCGGAGAGACGTTGATGGTGGGCCAAATATAATATTTAGTGTTAGGTTGGAAAAAATAATAACAACTTTACTAAAACACGCTCGAGTGAATAAGTGTAGTATAGCGGTGAGTTTAGTAGCCTGTGATGTATGTGGTTATTTTCCTATTCGACGCGAAGGTACAGGGGAAAAAACGTCTTTACTTTATATATAAGATATAAGGAAATTGTAGTTTGCTTGAAGCATTGCTGGTAAATATAAATGTAAGTTCGTAATCCGAGGCAGGAGCAATGTGATATAGGTATCGGAAGGTGGAACAGATGGACAAAAATAAATGAGAAGAGAAAATATGAATGGAATCTCAAATCAATTTATTAATATTTCACGTTAAAACAGATTAAATACCAGAGCAGTAAATAGAAAAAAGTTTACTGTCAAGAAATTTAAAAAGTTCCGGCAAAGGTAAACTTTAATATTCGAGAGCGGAACCTCTCATTATCAAAAGATCAAAAATATGACCGAGTGGTCGAAAAGGCGAGATGGACACAACTGTTGACGAAATACCGCAGAGAATGAGTTTAGATAAGCTATATATATATATATATATATATATATCTATATCTCGACTGAAATATCTTGGTCCAACTATAATTATGCATTTGTGTCCTTATTTTTACTAGAATGTTACCTTGTTTGTCCACATTTCCATAACCAATTATACACATATAATCTTTTTATTATTTCATTCATATATATATATATATATATATATATATATGTATATATGAAGAAAAGTGGGAATGAAATGATCCGACGTAATCTAAAATAAAAAAAGGAAAGCCAAAAACTGTGATTTATGTATTCATCAACGTTTCGTCTTTATTGAAAGACTTCCTCAGGATGAAGAAAACCATGTAGAAAAATCATACAAAATATTAATTTTGATTTGTCAGAAAGTGTCCAGACTTTGGTTGTTGACGTGAACAAGCAGAGAATGAAAAACATGATTTTTTTTTATAGCTTTATCAGCAGTGGCCTTTTTCCTTCAAAGGATGCGAGGTGAATGGGATTGATGGCTTCGACTTATTAGTTTATGTCTATTTTTGCTAGGAAGTTTATCTGGGTCAAAATCTGCCACAGCCAAGCTTGGCTGGCAGTGGATATGGAGGACGGGGGGAGGGGAGCGGCAGTATGAATCTGCCGTTTATTCTAAACTGGGAGGGGAAAGAGTAAAAAGAAAAAAAGAAAAAAAAAAAAGAAAGAAAAGAAAGAAAAAGAAAAAAAAGAAAAAAGAAAAAGAAAAAAAGATAAAAAAGAAAGATAAAAAAGAAAAAGGAAGAAAAAGGAAAAAAAGAAAGGAAAAAAAGAAAACGGAAAAAAAAGGAAAAATGAAAAAAGAGAAAAAAAAAAAAGGAAAAAGAAAAAAAGAGAAAGGAGGGTAAGAAAAACAAATATAAGAACATAGGGACGTGGAGATTTTTAAAAATTGATTTTGAAACGCATATATGTATATACATATACAGATGTAGGACTTGAATGCCTACTAGACACCACCCTCGGGTGTCTTCGGTCTCTCTGTACAGAGGTTTGTCAGACTCTGACATGAGGATACTTTTTACTTGAAGTAAACCCTGACCAAATATTAAAAACAAAAATGGTGTACTGTCTCCTCAAGCCATCCAGTACGTCTCCCGAATTGCGAACGGGGCACCCCCTCTATTAATAGAGGGCAGCTTCGAATAATGAATTAGAAACCGTTGACAATGAGGAAATGAATGATAAAAAATATGAATAAAAACAAAAATAAATACTGGCAGGCCGGCACCCAGGATAAAAAGGGCCTATCAACCCGTTCATATACCAGGCGGGAAGATGTAAGCAATGGTGTAAACCTTCCTGCCTCTGGAAATGGTGCTCCAGCCAATACAGAGGCCAACCAGGGTCAGCCATCAGGCCTTGAGACAAAAGGTCCTAGCCCCCTATCTCCATCAAATACAGCAAAAAAAAAAAAAAAAAAAAGAAACATATATATACACACATAATCAGTATGGCGTTAGACAAGCCCGTTTCACTGTGTGGCGTTAGACAAGCCCGTTTCACTGTGTGGCGTTAGACAAGCCCGTTTCACTGTGTGGCGTTAGACAAGCCCGTTTCACTGTGTGGCGTTAGACAAGCCCGTTTCACTGTGTGGCGTTAGACAAGCCCGTTTCACTGTGTGGCGTTAGACAAGCCCGTTTCACTGTGTGGCGTTAGACAAGCCCGTTTCACTGTGTGGCGTTAGACAAGCCCGTTTCACTGTGTGGCGTTAGACAAGCCCGTTTCACTGTGTGGCGTTAGACAAGCCCGTTTCACTGTGTGGCGTTAGACAAGCCCGTTTCACTGTGTGGCGTTAGACAAGCCCGTTTCACTGTGTGGCGTTAGACAAGCCCGTTTCACTGTGTGGCGTTAGACAAGCCCGTTTCACTGTGTGGCGTTAGACAAGCCCGTTTCACTGTGTGGCGTTAGACAAGCCCGTTTCACTGTGTGGCGTTAGACAAGCCCGTTTCACTGTGTGGCGTTAGACAAGCCCGTTTCACTGTGTGGCGTTAGACAAGCCCGTTTCACTGTGTGACGTTAGACAAGCCCGTTTCACTGTGTGGCGTTAGACAAGCCCGTTTCACTGTGTGGCGTTAGACAAGCCCGTTTCACTGTGTGGCGTTAGACAAGCCCGTTTCACTGTGTGGCGTTAGACAAGCCCGTTTCACTGTGTGGCGTTAGACAAGCCCGTTTCACTGTGTGGCGTTAGACAAGCCCGTTTCATCGTATGGCGTTAGACAAGCCCGTTTCATCGTATGGCGTTAGACAAGCCCGTTTCATTGTATGGCGTTAGACAAGCCCGTTTCACTGCGGGTATCCTAATGATCATCTCTAAACGCATATACCATACACTGGACAAGCCAGGTGAAGCTATGACAGTAGCACTTGATATATCTAAAGCCTTTGAGAAGGTCTAGCATGAAGGCCTTTTTATAAAAATTAATTCATATGGTATTACTGGACGAATATTTAATATAATCAGATCCTTCCTAACCAAAAGGATCCAAGTTGTTCTCAATGACCTTACACCCAAACAACATGACATTAATGCGGTTGTACCCCAGGGGTCGATCCTGGGACCTTTTTTATTCCTGATCTTTATAAACGACCTCTCTGATGAAATTGTATCTGAGATGGGTATATTTGCCAATGACACCATGTTTTATTCTCGACATGTGGGTAAAACAGAAGGTGCACATATTAAAGGCAATGGCTGAATCCTTAAAAAGTGACCTCCAGTCTGTAGTGGAATCGGGACGTAAATGGATGGTAACATTTAATGCTACTAAGACAAAGCTCCTTTTCAAAAATGGATGGTAACATTTAATGCTACTAAGACAAAGCTCCTTTTCAAAAATGGATGGTAACATTTAATGCTACTAAGACAAAGCTCCTTTTCAAAAATGGATGGTAACATTTAATGCTACTAAAACACAGCTCCTTTCCTTTAACAATTATAGGAAACATTTTCAACCACCGATTGTCATGGCTGATAGCATCCTAGTCGAGAGTCCGTCATCTACAGGTAACATGAATCGGAGCAAATACATAGAAGATACTGCCAAGGCTGCTGCAAAGAAAGTGGGCTCTCTCTTCCGTGGTAGAAAACTTCTCACGCCTGCCAGTATCCTATATCTCTACAAGCCACCATCCGCTCAATGATGAAGTATTGTTGCTACATCTGAGTTGGTGCACCAACCACATGTTTCACCCTCTTAGACAAGGTTTAAAAAAGAATCTCTAGTCTAATAGGTCCCACACTGTCAACCAAGCTCCAGCCCCTGTCCCATCGACGTAATATTACATCTTTGTGCTTGTTTCACAAGTACTTCAATGGGATGTGCTCCGACGAACTTGCTGCTCTGGTGGCCCCTCGTAAAAATGCCCGACCAACCCGCTCAATCCTACCTCTTTACTGTTCAGGTCCCCAGATGCCGGATGGCTTTCTATTCTAAAAGCTTCTTTCCTTGTACTGTTAGCCTTTGGAATTCCCTCCCTGCTCTCTGTTTCCCTGACTGTACCAACATGTAAAAATTTAAACGTAATGTAAACAAAGATCTCGGTGCGCAACTCCCCACTTAGGATGCCTCTATGGAGATGGCTCTAAATTCAGAATAGCCCCTTACGTCTCAGCGGCAATGTGCCCCCTTGTTTGGGGTGAATTGAAGTAAAAACCAAAAAGAAATGTTCAGGATAATCTTCTAAACTAATCATTAACGGATCATTATACATTTTGAAATATATATTCTAAAAAAAAAAAAAAAAAAATTATGTAAAATTTTTTTGTAAACTTTACCATTTAGATGGTGCGTCCACCAAAACTCACACCCACGCCCTCAAAAAAACTTTTCAAATAAGTTAGATACAAAAAAATTAATGGAGAAAAGAATTGCTCTACATCAAATCTTGGGTTATATTAAGCAATGCATTTTTAAAAGGATCGGTGCGCACATGTGAGCGCCAATAATATGTATGTTTGTGGTAAAAATCATAAACTATTGAACTTATTATAAATTATGGAATATGTATTCTAGGCAACAGGGTGAGTAACATGGGCACATTATTTAAATATATATAATACTAAAACTCTATTGTTCTTGTATGTTTGCAATCAGCTTTCAGCTTTCCGGTTTTCAACATCCGGTTGCGCATGCGTAAATAGCATCGTCTTCAATCTGTTATTCCAATTCCGTTATTCTCTATTATGATTAACGAACGCATGAAATTTTTCATTCTGGAAATTTTTAAACAATTTCATTTAATTTCATCAAATAGTTTATTTGTTTTCTTCACGGCTAAAAACATTCAACGGGAGGACTTCGTAAAGTCTGTCGCAGTTTCAAAAAAACTCCTCCCTTTTAAAAAACAAAAACAAACAAACAAAAAAACAACACTCATTATTAATATCAGCCATACTAGCGGTCGGTGAACGAAACCACCTCCCACTTTCCCTCTCATAGATTTCACCACTCCTACTCCCTCTGTTTTCGTTACGTACGCGAGAAAGCCTGCTGTTCCCCCTTCCTTTCTCAAATCGCCCTAACCAACCACTTATAATTCAGTAACTGTAATTTAAAAAAAACAACAATTATAATAAACAGAACGACTCATAGAAATCTATCTATATTCTTTTTTCATTTTAATATACTTTCATAGAAATGCTTCTGTTATGTAAAAAAAACCTATTTTCTTTATGCCACAAGTGTCACGCTCATACATGAATTCCATAGCTAATATAACAAACTGACCCAACGGGTCACGGGTGGTCTAGTATATTTATAAAATACTCTTTTTATAATAACCTTGAATATATATATATATATATATATATATATATATATATATAGTCTTGGAAGTTTTTTAACCATTAAAACTATGACCCCCCCCCCCTCGAAAAAAAAACAAAAAACAAAACCCACTTTTAGTCCTTCGTTGTAAAACTCTTTTGCTTGTAAGTCAATTAATCTCTTGCAACCACTACATTAACCCTAACCCTACATTCATTTGCTTCCAAGAATTTATGCTAGTCTTCATCAGGGAGATTTAAAAACAAAACAGTATTTTATCTCATGCCTTCCCAGCAGTGTTGATCAGACACTACTTCCCTTGAGTTTTTTTTTTTTTTCCAGATTAATTTCTTCGTTATTAAAAATGTTTTCCTTACCTGCGTTGTTCGTCTTTGCACAAGAAAAATGCATTTATAGAGTTCGGACATTAAACTACTTACCATAGTTTGGTTATTTATATTTTCATGTACTCATATTTTTATTTTATATTTTTATATTTATTTTAGGTTCATTAAAATATATATATATATATATATATATATATATATTTTAGCCTGAAGATTCCCCCCGGGGATGAAACGCGGGAGCCTCTGTGTAGCTTAATTGCCATAAATATATTTTCATAGCTTACTATATATATATATATATATATATATATATATATATTATACTACTTGTAATATTTATATATGCTATACTGAATTTCTTATATAGCGTAGGATTTTCTCTATCAATCTACTTTGATTCAACCAGGGGTATTTTTACCCCACCTAATAGACCAGTATCGTCCGGGCCTTTGGGTCTGGATTTACGCCGGTCTATTGAGGGTTGTTGGTCCTGTGCAGTTCTAGGAGGTGCACCCTCCCAGGCTTCGCCTCCCCTCTTTGGGGAGGAGTAAGTTTATTGCTTACTGTCTGAGGCGCCCCTACCAGGGAATGCCGACGGGGCTGCCCAGGCAATTTTTAAATGGCCAGAATACTCACCTCGAGCCCTGGCTTATCTAATCCCACTTTCCCGACCTTGTGTCACATCTTGCCTTGTGGGAGGTAGATAAATATATCAATCTACTTTGATTAATTGGATATGACTTAAAAGCGTCAAGATAGCGGGTAATTGACTTATCTAATTGTCTAAATATTTCATTATATATATATATATATATATACACACACAGAGGTTGATTGGAAAGTAACTCCCTATTATTAACTGCTTGTAATTTATTACTGAAATATAATTCTTACAAGAAATGAATATAATAAGAAAGTGTATAGCACAGGGTTTTTATTAAAAAATCGATATGGATACCAGCAATCGCCACCAGCTTCTAAAGCTGCCTGGAAACCGCATCAACTGATTTCACAAAGAACTTTTTTTTTTCCTTTTTACTAATGAATCAACACTTATCAAGGCTTAAAACCCATTCGAAGATTAGAGTCAACAGGATGGATAGATTGACAGATGAATAGTGATGAATACTATGGGAGTATTGAAAACAGCAGCCGACCCAGAAAACAGCATTTTTTCCCCATTGTCAAAAACATCGCTCGTGGAATGTGAGAACTAAAGGAAAAAAAATAACGCATAATTCCTAACTTCCCCCCCCCCCGCCCACATTCATTTCTTCTAAGAATTATATTTCAGTAATAACTTACAAGTATAGAGCGTTACTTTCCAATCACCCTGTATATAAGAAATATATTGGCACTTTTTTAAATATTGTTACGCATTTGAATATTAAAATTTAAGAAAGCCAAAAACGATGTGTTTTTTTTCTCTTTAAAATAAACATTTATTTACCTTAAAGTTAGGATCACGCAAGCTTTCAGTCTGAGAGACCTTTCTCAAGCAATTTTTAAACCTTTTTATTAATCATTTTGTTTTTTTCCTTGGAGATATAGAAATCTCTCTTGAATGTCCGTTAAGGTGTTAACGGGATAGTCTGGAGGTTTCTAGTGCAACACGTGTTAACGGGACAGTCTGGAAATTAAATTTTAATATATATATATTTTAAGAAAAGTTTAAGTTGATAAACCAAAACAATTCTCAAATTACTCTGGGGGAGATTAACCCATATATATACTTTTAGTAAAAGTAGATATTATTGCATCCATAGGATATATTTCAAGACTGCAGTTTAAAAAAAAAGCTCAATAATTAATAGGTTATATCAACCAGAGCTTTCATATATTAATTGTGTGTATTCATGATTTTTGGTGGAATCAATTTTCCAGCAAGCAACTTTTGTTATGATTTTCTCCGACATAACAAGCGAAACGTGGGCTACGGTACGAAATTTGTATAATTTGGATTATTCGAACTACCATTTTCATCTTGAGTGTTATCTTCACAACGTTTCGGCCGATGTAACCTCCGGCCTTCTTCAAGCGTATCTTTTTGAACTCAATAATCTGGACAGAATTTCGAATGGAACCATTTATTTAATCCACAGGGGTAGCATGCTCTTGTTCCGTCAGTCATGACCCGTGGCGCAATGGATATAGTGCTAAATAAAATTTAGTTCTAAGTGATAGTCATCTGAAGGTTTAAAGTTCAATCCTCGGTGTGGGCGATATGAAGAATTGCGAATTACTGAAGACTTTTTCCAGATGAGAACAGTAGTCCGAATAATCCAAATTATCAATCCGCATCTAAAAAAATTCAGAAACACAGTACGAAACATCGTCAAATATTTACGCTAGAGGTTTTACAAAAACATTCTAAACAAAGGTATACAAGCGTGCTCGCAGCTAGTTTGGCTAACGAAGGACTAAAAAACAAAAAAACAAAAACAAAATGTCAAGCAAGCGGAATAAAACAGGGACACGCGATAGACGGAGCGGAGAACCGAATGAACAGTGCAACAAAAAATAAAATTAACTAAAATGGTTAAGGGGCTTAAATTGCAAGACAAACCTTCAGCGGGAAACTCGGCGGTGAGAAGAGACGTTGATTCTGGAAAGCCAGAAACGGTCTTAACTGGGGCCAGATTGACTTCCTTTCCGCAAAGGAGTCAAATTGGGTCTGCAGTTGGAAGAGCGACCAGAATGAAAAGAAAAAAAAAAAAAAAAAAATTCCAGAAAAAATGCCATCTTTAATGGGGAGGGGAAGCATAGATTTGCAACCATCGGGAGACAAAATATGATGGATGAAACAGTTGGATAGACCGAGAGTGTTTTGTTTGTTGGTACTCCGAAAGTATTTAACGGTAGAAAGCAGGGACGTGATGTCGGAGTGGGAGTCAGTGGAAATTTTCCGACTCCAAATAAAAGATTACATTTCAAAAGTTATACATGGTTAAAAATGTTAAAAAACAAAAAACAAACAAAACAGTATAAAAATCGGAGTCATTATCAAGTCTATGGAAGTTGCATAGTGTATTGGGCATAAAGGCGGACTGTGGGATTGGTGTATTAGGTTCAAGTTCTGTCAGGGGTACTGAATTACTTTCACTAATACCCCTGAGAAAAGTTTGCATCAAGGTCATCCCTATAAAAGGCCGAGAGATCTAGCCAATATTTTTTACTGGAGGCAAAATTTCCAGTCAGTCAGCAGAAATATTTTTAACTGCTAACACTTCACTTTCATTGCTCAGAGACAATTTCATTCTGAAAGAGAATTCTAACCCATCAAATTCATTTCAAGTTTTAATTAAATCATCTGCAAGGCTTTGCCTCCCCTCTTTGGGGAGGAGTAAGTTTATTGCTTACTGCCTGAGGCGCCTCTACCGGGGAATGCCTAGACAATTTTTAAACCCCACTTTCCCGACCCGACCTTGGGTCACATCTTACTTGTGGGAGTAAGATAAAAACTGGCCTTGTACCTAACTCCTGGAGAGGAGTAAATCAATACTAACACTTCACACTCACTCCTCAAAGAAAATTTCATTCTGAAAGGGAATTCAAACTCATCAAATTTCAGCTTAGATTCTGTACTTTATAACAAATTACACTTTGGATTATAAGTTTGTGAGTAGACTGTAAGAAAGTCAAAATTGAATTTTATTGAGAATGTTTTTTTTCGCCATAAAAACGTTTTCTTTTTTAACCAAACAAAAAAAGGAAAAAATGGTATTGCTTTCAGTAGCCCCTTATGTCTACAGTGGCGACCTGCCTTGTTTGGGGTGATATATGTAAAAAAAAAAAAAAAAGAAAAAAAAATTACTTAATAAACAAAGTTTGTCAATATGAAAAAAACAAAAAAACCTAAAAATGATTATTACATGAAACATTTACAAAATATCTAACTAGCAAATTTGCTTTAAGAAATTCAAACAGTATAAACTACAAATTAGGGGAAAAGAAGGAAAACAATGTAACCAAGGCCATCCCTATAACAGGCCAAGAGATCTAACATTAGAGGTATTTTACTAAAGGCAAGATCTCCAGTCAGTCAGCAGGTATCTTTTCAGCTAACACTTCACTTTCATTACTCAAAAAAAATTTATTCTGAAATTATATAAAAAGATAGTTTTCTTCTATGATGTAAAGTTGAACTAACTTGAAATAGGCCATTTTTACCTCAGTTCGTGCAAGAAATAGGCCCAACTTTCACATTTATTTATTTAGATAAACATTGTGTTGTTAAGTATTTTAAACAGTAGTCCATACCATTTTAATTTTTTAAACCAATTTTTTTTTTTTTTTTTTTTTTTTTTTAATTTTTCGTCAAATTTTCATTAAATTATTTTTTTTTCTAAGGTTTTCTTTTCATAGGGAGTATTGTTTATTCAAGCAATATCATTTTTCTTTTGTTTTGTTTTAGCTAAAACAAAAACAAAATGCAATAATTTGTTGAAGACGTTTTGTCTGACTTGTTTAAAATCCAGAAAATTCGGCTGAAATAAATTTGATGGGTTAAAATTCCTTGCGTAATTATTAAGTGCATGGGACATTCCATCCCATATCATCCAGACTTGATCCCCCCTCAAATTTTCTTCTCATGAACACAGCATACAATTTGGCCTAAAACTAAGATAAATCTGCAATTTCAGCTAGATTGAAGTAGAGGAACCCATTTTTTTTTCTTACCTAGACGAAATTCGTTCAGAAATAAGAAATTTGGGCATCACAAGCTCCTATTTTCGTGTATTCTTTGGTTGTTTATGGTATTAACCCCAGGCTGCCTCTGGCGCTGTGTTGCCTCTTACATTGCTATCGCTTTCTTGTTATTTGGTTTTTCTCTTGTATTCTTAAAGAAAACAGCGACTTTCATTTCAGGCAAACTGGATTTCAAGAGAATTACATTGATTTTGAAGAACAACATTTCTAAACAATGCTTATTTTTAATTCTTTTGTTTTTGTGTTTAATTAACATTTCTAAACGAGGCTTATTTTTAATTCTTTTGTTTTTGTGTTTAATTAACATTTCTAAACGCTGCTTATTTTTAATTCTTTTGTTTTTGTGTTTAATTAACATTTCTAAACGATGCTTATTTTTAATTCTTTTGTTTTTGTGTTTAATTAACATTTCTAAACGATGCTTATTTTTAATTCTTTTGTTTTTGTGTTTAATTAACATTTCTAAACGATGCTTATTTTTAATTCTTTTGTTTTAGTGTTTAATTAACATTTCTAAACAATACTTATTTTTAATTCTTTTGTTTTTGTGTTTAATTAACATTTCTAAACGCTGCTTATTTTTAATTCTTTTGTTTTTGTGTTTAATTAACATTTCTAAACGATGCTTATTTTTAATTCTTTTGTTTTTGTGTTTAATTAACATTTCTAAACAATGCTTATTTTTAATTCTTTTGTTTTTGTGTTTAATTAACATTTCTAAACGATGCTTATTTTTAATTCTTTTGTTTTTGTGTTTAATTAACATTTCTAAACGATGCTTATTTTTAATTCTTTTGTTTTTGTGTTTAATTAACATTTCTAAACGCTGCTTATTTTTAATTCTTTTGTTTTTGTGTTTAATTAACATTTCTAAACAATGCTTATTTTTAATTCTTTTGTTTTTGTGTTTAATTAACATTTCTAAACGATGCTTATTTTTAATTCTTTTGTTTTTGTGTTTAATTAACATTTCTAAACGCTGCTTATTTTTAATTCTTTTGTTTTTGTGTTTAATTAACATTTCTAAACGCTGCTTATTTTTAATTCTTTTGTTTTTGTGTTTAATTAACATTTCTAAACGATGCTTATTTTTAATTCTTTTGTTTTTGTGTTTAATTAACATTTCTAAACGATGCTTATTTTTAATTCTTTTGTTTTTGTGTTTAATTAACATTTCTAAACGATGCTTATTTTTAATTCTTTTGTTTTTGTGTTTAATTAACATTTCTAAACGATGCTTATTTTTAATTCTTTTGTTTTTGTGTTTAATTAACATTTCTAAACGATGCTTATTTTTAATTCTTTTGTTTTTGTGTTTAATTAACATTTCTAAACGATGCTTATTTTTAATTCTTTTGTTTTTGTGTTTAATTAACATTTCTAAACGATGCTTATTTTTAATTCTTTTGTTTTTGTGTTTAATTAACATTTCTAAACGATGCTTATTTTTAATTCTTTTGTTTTTGTGTTTAACATTTCTAAACGATGCTTATTTTTAATTCTTTTGTTTTTGTGTTTAATTAACATTTCTAAACGATGCTTATTTTTAATTCTTTTGTTTTTGTGTTTAATTAACATTTCTAAACGCTGCTTATTTTTAATTCTTTTGTTTTTGTGTTTAATTAACATTTCTAAACGCTGCTTATTTTTAATTCTTTTGTTTTTGTGTTTAATTAACATTTCTAAACGCTGCTTATTTTTAATTCTTTTGTTTTTGTGTTTAATTAACATTTCTAAACGATGCTTATTTTTAATTCTTTTGTTTTTGTGTTTAATTAACATTTCTAAACGATGCTTATTTTTAATTCTTTTGTTTTTGTGTTTAATTAACATTTCTAAACGATGCTTATTTTTAATTCTTTTGTTTTTGTGTTTAATTAACATTTCTAAACAATGCTTATTTTTAATTCTTTTGTTTTTGTGTTTAATTAACATTTCTAAACGATGCTTATTTTTAATTCTTTTGTTTTTGTGTTTAATTAACATTTCTAAACGATGCTTATTTTTAATTCTTTTGTTTTTGTGTTTAATTAACATTTCTAAACGATGCTTATTTTTAATTCTTTTGTTTTTGTGTTTAATTAACATTTCTAAACGCTGCTTATTTTTAATTCTTTTGTTTTTGTGTTTAATTAACATTTCTAAACGCTGCTTATTTTTAATTCTTTTGTTTTTGTGTTTAATTAACATTTCTAAACGCTGCTTATTTTTAATTCTTTTGTTTTTGTGTTTAATTAACATTTCTAAACGATGCTTATTTTTAATTCTTTTGTTTTTGTGTTTAATTAACATTTCTAAACGCTGCTTATTTTTAATTCTTTTGTTTTTGTGTTTAATTAACATTTCTAAACGATGCTTATTTTTAATTCTTTTGTTTTTGTGTTTAATTAACATTTCTAAACGCTGCTTATTTTTAATTCTTTTGTTTTTGTGTTTAATTAACATTTCTAAACGATGCTTATTTTTAATTCTTTTGTTTTTGTGTTTAATTAACATTTCTAAACGCTGCTTATTTTTAATTCTTTTGTTTTTGTGTTTAATTAACATTTCTAAACGCTGCTTATTTTTAATTCTTTTGTTTTTGTGTTTAATTAACATTTCTAAACGATGCTTATTTTTAATTCTTTTGTTTTTGTGTTTAATTAACATTTCTAAACGATGCTTATTTTTAATTCTTTTGTTTTTGTGTTTAATTAACATTTCTAAACAATTCTTATTTTTAATTCTTTTGTTTTTGTGTTTAATTAACATTTCTAAACGATGCTTATTTTTAATTCTTTTGTTTTTGTGTTTAATTAACATTTCTAAACGCTGCTTATTTTTAATTCTTTTGTTTTTGTGTTTAATTAACATTTCTAAACGCTGCTTATTTTTAATTCTTTTGTTTTTGTGTTTAATTAACATTTCTAAACAATGCTTATTTTTAATTCTTTTGTTTTTGTGTTTAATTAACATTTCTAAACAATGCTTATTTTTAATTCTTTTGTTTTTGTGTTTAATTAACATTTCTAAACAATGCTTATTTTTAATTCTTTTGTTTTTGTGTTTAATTAACATTTCTAAACAATGCTTATTTTTAATTCTTTTGTTTTTGTGTTTAATTAACATTTCTAAACGATGCTTATTTTTAATTCTTTTGTTTTTGTGTTTAATTAACATTTCTAAACGATGCTTATTTTTAATTCTTTTGTTTTTGTGTTTAATTAACATTTCTAAACAATGCTTATTTTTAATTCTTTTGTTTTTGTGTTTAATTAACATTTCTAAACGCTGCTTATTTTTAATTCTTTTGTTTTTGTGTTTAATTAACATTTCTAAACGATGCTTATTTTTAATTCTTTTGTTTTTGTGTTTAATTAACATTTCTAAACGATGCTTATTTTTAATTCTTTTGTTTTTGTGTTTAATTAACATTTCTAAACAATTCTTATTTTTAATTCTTTTGTTTTTGTGTTTAATTAACATTTCTAAACGATGCTTATTTTTAATTCTTTTGTTTTTGTGTTTAATTAACATTTCTAAACGCTGCTTATTTTTAATTCTTTTGTTTTTGTGTTTAATTAACATTTCTAAACAATGCTTATTTTTAATTCTTTTGTTTTTGTGTTTAATTAACATTTCTAAACAATGCTTATTTTTAATTCTTTTGTTTTTGTGTTTAATTAACATTTCTAAACAATGCTTATTTTTAATTCTTTTGTTTTTGTGTTTAATTAACATTTCTAAACGCTGCTTATTTTTAATTCTTTTGTTTTTGTGTTTAATTAACATTTCTAAACGATGCTTATTTTTAATTCTTTTGTTTTTGTGTTTAATTAACATTTCTAAACGATGCTTATTTTTAATTCTTTTGTTTTTGTGTTTAATTAACATTTCTAAACGCTGCTTATTTTTAATTCTTTTGTTTTTGTGTTTAATTAACATTTCTAAACGCTGCTTATTTTTAATTCTTTTGTTTTTGTGTTTAATTAACATTTCTAAACGCTGCTTATTTTTAATTCTTTTGTTTTTGTGTTTAATTAACATTTCTAAACAATTCTTATTTTTAATTCTTTTGTTTTTGTGTTTAATTAACATTTCTAAACAATGCTTATTTTTAATTCTTTTGTTTTTGTGTTTAATTAACATTTCTAAACGCTGCTTATTTTTAATTCTTTTGTTTTTGTGTTTAATTAACATTTCTAAACAATGCTTATTTTTAATTCTTTTGTTTTTGTGTTTAATTAACATTTCTAAACGCTGCTTATTTTTAATTCTTTTGTTTTTGTGTTTAATTAACATTTCTAAACAATGCTTATTTTTAATTCTTTTGTTTTTGTGTTTAATTAACATTTCTAAACGATGCTTATTTTTAATTCTTTTGTTTTTGTGTTTAATTAACATTTCTAAACGATGCTTATTTTTAATTCTTTTGTTTTTGTGTTTAATTAACATTTCTAAACGATGCTTATTTTTAATTCTTTTGTTTTTGTGTTTAATTAACATTTCTAAACGATGCTTATTTTTAATTCTTTTGTTTTTGTGTTTAATTAACATTTCTAAACGATGCTTATTTTTAATTCTTTTGTTTTTGTGTTTAATTAACATTTCTAAACGCTGCTTATTTTTAATTCTTTTGTTTTTGTGTTTAATTAACATTTCTAAACGATGCTTATTTTTAATTCTTTTGTTTTTGTGTTTAATTAACATTTCTAAACGATGCTTATTTTTAATTCTTTTGTTTTTGTGTTTAATTAACATTTCTAAACGATGCTTATTTTTAATTCTTTTGTTTTTGTGTTTAATTAACATTTCTAAACGATGCTTATTTTTAATTCTTTTGTTTTTGTGTTTAATTAACATTTCTAAACGATGCTTATTTTTAATTCTTTTGTTTTTGTGTTTAATTAACATTTCTAAACGATGCTTATTTTTAATTCTTTTGTTTTTGTGTTTAATTAACATTTCTAAACGCTGCTTATTTTTAATTCTTTTGTTTTTGTGTTTAATTAACATTTCTAAACGATGCTTATTTTTAATTCTTTTGTTTTTGTGTTTAATTAACATTTCTAAACGCTGCTTATTTTTAATTCTTTTGTTTTTGTGTTTAATTAACATTTCTAAACGCTGCTTATTTTTAATTCTTTTGTTTTTGTGTTTAATTAACATTTCTAAACGCTGCTTATTTTTAATTCTTTTGTTTTTGTGTTTAATTAACATTTCTAAACGATGCTTATTTTTAATTCTTTTGTTTTTGTGTTTAATTAACATTTCTAAACGATGCTTATTTTTAATTCTTTTGTTGTTGTGTTTAATTAACATTTCTAAACGATGCTTATTTTTAATTCTTTTGTTTTTGTGTTTAATTAACATTTCTAAACGAGGCTTATTTTTAATTCTTTTGTTTTTGTGTTTAATTAACATTTCTAAACGAGGCTTATTTTTAATTCTTTTGTTTTTGTGTTTAATTAACATTTCTAAACGAGGCTTATTTTTAATTCTTTTGTTTTTGTGTTTAATTAACATTTCTAAACGAGGCTTATTTTTAATTCTTTTGTTTTTGTGTTTAATTAACATTTCTAAACGAGGCTTATTTTTAATTCTTTTGTTTTTGTGTTTAATTAACATTTCTAAACGAGGCTTATTTTTAATTCTTTTGTTTTTTTGTTTAATTAACATTTCTAAACGATGCTTATTTTTAATTCTTTTGTTTTTGTGTTTAATTAACATTTCTAAACGATGCTTATTTTTAATTCTTTTGTTTTTGTGTTTAATTAACATTTCTAAACGCTGCTTATTTTTAATTCTTTTGTTTTTGTGTTTAATTAACATTTCTAAACGAGGCTTATTTTTAATTCTTTTGTTTTTGTGTTTAATTAACATTTCTAAACGAGGCTTATTTTTAATTCTTTTGTTTTTGTGTTTAATTAACATTTCTAAACGCTGCTTATTTTTAATTCTTTTGTTTTTGTGTTTAATTAACATTTCTAAACGAGGCTTATTTTTAATTCTTTTGTTTTTGTGTTTAATTAACATTTCTAAACGAGGCTTATTTTTAATTCTTTTGTTTTTGTGTTTAATTAACATTTCTAAACGCTGCTTATTTTTAATTCTTTTGTTTTTGTGTTTAATTAACATTTCTAAACGAGGCTTATTTTTAATTCTTTTGTTTTTGTGTTTAATTAACATTTCTAAACGCTGCTTATTTTTAATTCTTTTGTTTTTGTGTTTAATTAACATTTCTAAACGAGGCTTATTTTTAATTCTTTTGTTTTTGTGTTTAATTAACATTTCTAAACGCTGCTTATTTTTAATTCTTTTGTTTTTGTGTTTAATTAACATTTCTAAACGAGGCTTATTTTTAATTCTTTTGTTTTTGTGTTTAATTAACATTTCTAAATGAGGCTTATTTTTAATTCTTTTGTTTTTGTGTTTAATTAACATTTCTAAACGAGGCTTATTTTTAATTCTTTTGTTTTTGTGTTTAATTAACATTTCTAAACGATGCTTATTTTTAATTCTTTTGTTTTTGTGTTTAATTAACATTTCTAAACGAGGCTTATTTTTAATTCTTTTGTTTTTGTGTTTAATTAACATTTCTAAACGAGGCTTATTTTTAATTCTTTTGTTTTTGTGTTTAATTAACATTTCTAAACGAGGCTTATTTTTAATTCTTTTGTTTTTGTGTTTAATTAACATTTCTAAACGAGGCTTATTTTTAATTCTTTTGTTTTTGTGTTTAATTAACATTTCTAAACGAGGCTTATTTTTAATTCTTTTGTTTTTGTGTTTAATTAACATTTCTAAACGAGGCTTATTTTTAATTCTTTTGTTTTTGTGTTTAATTAACATTTCTAAACGAGGCTTATTTTTAATTCTTTTGTTTTTGTGTTTAATTAACATTTCTAAACAATGCTTATTTTTAATTCTTTTGTTTTTGTGTTTAATTAACATTTCTAAACGATGCTTATTTTTAATTCTTTTGTTTTTGTGTTTAATTAACATTTCTAAACGATGCTTATTTTTAATTCTTTTGTTTTTGTGTTTAATTAACATTTCTAAACAATGCTTATTTTTAATTCTTTTGTTTTTGTGTTTAATTAACATTTCCCCTCACCTGTTGTTGTACATCTTTGGTTTCTTGTCATTCAATTAGCGAAAGAAACGTTTTAGAAAGAAACGTTTAGTTGGAGAAGTCTTAATTATCAGGTTAACATTTTTATTAGCGTAAATTAAATATTTCACGCAGCTATATATAAATATTTCGCACTATTAGTTTAATTATAAGCCTGTATAATTCGTCTGTACGACCGGTATCATCGTCTGCACCTATTTAAAAATTAGATTGTTCTATGTAATTTTAAATATTAGATTATCCTATTTTGGGCCTGGCTATTTTAGAAAATCTTGAGTTTTGAAACTAAAAACTGTATTTACCCAGGTTAGGGTTAGGGTTAAGGTTAGGGTTTAGGAAGTTTTTGAGGACGAGGAATCCAAAAATCATGGTTCAAAAGTCTTGTATGTTGTTACAGCACTTTTCAAGAGATTGTTCAGCGCCAAAATCCTGAGCTTGAAAATTGATTATCATGATGCTTTGTTGGAAATATCTTTCGGATTTATGAAATGACATAGGATGAAACTTTTATGAAATCAAAAAAAACATCTCTTGGCATTTGTGGTATTCTGGTGATATTCTTGAATTTGGAGATTTTTCACATAATTTAGCCGTAAAAAAATAATTATGAAAGTAGCATTGTGTAGTGATTATAAGTGCGGACTGGGTGGTCGGCGTTCTGGGTTCAAGTTTTGTTAGGGCGACTGCATTACTTTCACAATTATTTGTGAGAAAGTTATCAATCCATACATCCACTCTCCAGCTAGGGATCAAATAGTAGGGCAGACGACACTCAAGTCTTGGTTGGGCAACTAGTCTAGGAGAAGGAAAAGTTTTTCTCTACTTATCTTGGACTTCTCCTTGCCACTGCACTGAAGGAGAGGATTGCTTCACAATAGACTCTCCGTGCCAGCACCCTTACAAGGGGGTGGGGTCCATTGTCACTAAAGACTAAACAGAGGCTTCTATTAAATGTTTGGGGTCTATTTTTTTTTTTTTAAGACTTAATATAAGTGTTGCAGAGTCGGAAGGTAAAAAGTCTCTGACTCGTTAGATGCCAAAAATGGCAGACTCCGACTCCTTCTTTTGAAGCAGTAGAATATTCAGACTGTCTGTTGATATCTTCGTAGATATAAAAAAAAAGAAGATTTTGACCTTACTATATATATATATATATATATATATATATATATATATAGTAAGCAATGAAAATATATATGGCAATCAAGCTACACAGAGGCTCCTGCGTTTCATCCCCGGGGGGAATCTTCAGGGTAAATGCATGTAGCTTGATTGCCATATATATTTTCATTGCTTACTACCTAGCTCTACTTACGTATCGAGCACTGTTGAAATAAATACTGAAAACTGATACATCAAAAAATTATATCTCCTTGTAATATTTTATGTGGATACATGAAGTACTTAATATATATATATATATATATATATATATATATATATATATTAAAATTAATGGACCTTATGAGGTCTGCTTTCATATTCAAGTAAAAGATCACTATGCTAGTATCACGCCAATACGTAGTTAAAACAAAACAAATTTTTGAGGACTATTACAATAATTTCTATACTATTCATAATGTTTACCCATTCATCCATTTATCAACGCTTATGTTTAAATTCAGGTTTTGAAACATGACGTAAATCATAAATCTATGACGTCACGTCAAAGCTATAATTATTTTCTTAAGGTAATGTTTTAAGCTCTATTTATAAGAAAGTCCAAATAGGTCAGTTGGTAGAACGTCAGACTGAAGATCTCAAGGTTTCGGTTTTGATTTCCAGTCATGGCATCCGCTTTATTTGTTGGGAATTTATTATTTAGTATTAATGCAATATTTTCCATTTCTAAAAAATAGTTAAGATCTGATATTTTGAAATGAGACAAATTCCGCTATGTATTTATTATGTTTGAAAAAATTATGACAGACGGACGGACGGACAAAATCTCAGTTTATATAAGACTAGCAGGGCTACCCGGCATTGCTCGGGGCAAAAGTGTAACATATTTCTATTAAAACTTCTACCTCTCTACCTTGATCTACCCCCCACCCCCCCGTTTCAAACCTCCTTCCCCCCTCTTCCGCCCAGACCATTCCTCTCCGGACATACACACACACAACTCTCCCTTATATAGATTCATCAAAGAATGAGTCAGCATTAGGGAAGTAACTCCTTTATAAAAAATTACCTCCCTTTCTAATATATAAAGTAGAGACGATTTTTCCCCTGTACCTTCTCGGAGAATAGGAAAATAACCACATGCATCACCGGCTACTAAACTCACCATTACATTACACTTATTCACTCGAGCGTGTTTTAGTACATTTGTTATTCTTTTTTCCCAGCTTACAGAAAAATAGGTAATTTCCTTTTTTTATTTGACGTCATGCAATAGGTAGTACTTTTTCCCGTGCAAGGCCGGGCGATGGGTTCCGCTAGTAGTATATAAAATGGCATGAACTAGTCTGTCAGGAGCCGATTTGCTGTCGCAATGGGCAATTGAGAGTTCTGAAACAATATGTCAACGTTTCACCTACGTCTACTGGTGTCGGATGACTCAAGAAGAGAAGGGAGGATAAGCAACAACAGCATAGAGTATTTATTTACTCCTCGCGGAGTTAGGCACAAGGCCAGTTTTATCTTACTCCCACAAGTAAGATGTGACCCAAGGTCGGGTCGGGAAAGTGGGGTTTGAAAAGCCAACGCCCGAGAGGTGAGCACTCTGGCCATTAAAAATTGCCTGGGCAGCCCCGTCGGCATTCCCCGGTAGGGGCGCCTCAGGCAGTAAGCAATAAACTTACTCCTCCCCAAAGAAGGGAAGCGAAGCCTGGGAGGGTGGACCTCCTAGAACTGCACAGGACAGACCCATAGACCGGCATAAATCAAGCCCTGAAGGCCAAAACAATACCAGTCTATGGGGTGCAGTATCCATCGGAACAGATACTACACTTTGATCTTAGCCAAAAGGCCAAGTAGTAGGTCTGGGAGATGATGTCGAACAGATAAAGTAAGGGTTCATAGAGTCAGATATTACGTGAAAGTCCAGGTACTAAACTAAAAATTAAATCAGCATTCTTGGTACAAATTATTGCCTTTGTTTCCCTTATTCGGCCACTGTGACTAAAATCATCCTTTTTACATAACTGCACACCAGTCGCAGCCATGCAGCAACTGGATAGTGCTCCAATAATTTGCCGAAAATGGAGCACAACTGACGTCTACTCATTTCTTCTGTCAGCTCCGAGACTTTGTTGCCTCTTCTGAACATCAGCTCAAGACCCGAAAGTCTAACACTGGCCTGACTTTATATTTGGTGATTTGGGGCCAAGCCGACAGAATCCTTGGACGGCAGAGCAGTGATTGTAATAGATCACATGATTGACGGATCGATGGCATAATTCAAATGGCTATAATCATTGCGAGATGTTGTTCTCGCGCTCAGTGAAATGAGCTTCTGCGTCAGTAGCTACCCCGACAACAGAATGAAGTCGCAGTACGGACCTCTTCCCATGATAGAAGTTGCAATAAATGCTACTGTAATGACGGTGCTTGTCGCTACTGGATGCACCACCATTTCACTTAACTCCAAACTTGTGAGTGGGTGTGAAAGCAGAGAGTAAACAGTAAGCAGTGAAAAGTGAGATTTTTCGTGACGGTGGCATCGAAGGAAAGATAATTTAATTCCATTATCGGATTACAGTTTCATTGAAGGGAAAGAACTTTGCAACTAACAAGAATAAAAGTACGAAACGAGTTATCGCTCTTACATACAAAACGAGATTTATAATTTAGGACGACTGAACTTCCACTCCCATCGTATAACATATCTGATCATTTACAAGGAGACACGTCCCATCATTTACAAGGAGACACGTCCCATCATTTACAAGGAGACACGTCCCATCATTTACAAGGAGACACGCCCCATCATTTACAAAGAGACATTAAATTGCGTTACGTCTAAATCTTGTCCGAAGGAATTAAAATATAACATTAAAAATACCTCCCATTTTTTTTTTTATCGAAGTTTCTTTCCTAGAACATCCTAGTTACCACGAGTCTGCTTCTCAACTGACTACAACATAGTCATCTTCAAGTCTAATATAAACAAATACTTGTTAAGCTGTCCTCTTGGATAATCAATTCCTCTTAAGTAATCTTCTGCCTATTCCACCAATTGTTTCTGACTGTCTCTTGGTGGCGATCATCGTTCACCCTTATCCTCAAGTGGTCTCCGGACCTTGATAAGCGGTGATCCATTTGTAAAAAAAAAAAAACTATTCGGAGACATTAGTGATACGCACAAAAATCAAAAAAATTCTTTGTCATACAGTGTGAGACGAGAGGCAGAAATGCTGAGTGCTCATTACCCGTGGTAGAAGACATCTCAAATCGACGCCACATAATTAATAAAATACGTAAGATAAAAGAATTAATTTTTGGAGCAAGATTGGAGATCAAAACATTCCTTTGGTCTTTACGTCATTAAAGCGAAAAACAGATAAAGTAATACAGATTCATTAGTGACTTGAAATTCGGATTAAACTAGACAGACAATAGGACAATTAGTATCTGGGGAAAAGTGGGACAGTAGATCTGACGTGGTATGACGTAGGACAAATTTTAAAATAACAATAACATAGAGTAGGTCTGGGGGAGACAGAGTTTGACAAAAATTTAAAAAAGCAATTTTTTTGTCATGCTGCAAAAGTGTAAGAAAGGGCAGAAATTGCAAAGTGCTCATGATCCGTGGTCGAGGAAGTGAAATGTGGACAGAAAAGGGTAGCAGAATACTTTTTTCCTTTTATAAAGCAAAAATGCAATAGGTGAAAGCATACAAAAAACATACAAAAAAGAAACTGATGAAGAAAACACAAAAAAACTGAAAAAGGGGGAAAAACTGAGAAAAAAACTGAAAAAGAAAAAAAAACTGAAAAAGTAATAAAAAACTGAAGAAAAAAAACTGAAAAAGTAATAAAAAACTGAAAAAGAAAAAAAAACTGAAAAAGAAAGAAAAAAACTGAAAAAGAAAGAAAAAAACTGAAAAAGAAAAAAAAACTGAAAAAGAAAAAAAAACTGAAAAAGAAAAAAACTGAAAAAGAAAAAAAAAACTGAAAAAGAAAAAAAACTGAAAAAGAAAAAAAAACTGAAAAAGAAAAAAAAACTGAAAAAGAAAAAAAAACTGAAAAAGAAAACAAAAACTGAAAAAGAAAAAAAAACTGAAAAAGAAGATATCAAATATTAATAATTTGTTTGCCTGTTTTATTAAATCTTTTCAGTTTTATATAATGACAAAACAATATAAGAAAAGTGAATAGACAATGGCAAAAAAAAGCTCAAATTAAGATAGATTTCCCATTACCAATGCTCAAGGTGTTATCTTCTAGCGGCCTTTGATTAACGATGACACGTTAGTGCAGAAAAAAAAACATCTTTATCTAAAAAATATTTCTGACGTCGTGAACGTCTTATGACCGTCTGAAATTATCACCTATCTACACTGAAGCAATAAGCTCGCAAAGACCTCGTCTGTAGGTAAATATAATTTAATATTTGTTTATCAATATATATAATATTTATAAACAAATATTAAATTATATAGGGTGGGCCAAAATAAGGGTCCTATCTTTAAATTTGAATAACTTGAATTTGAATAACTTCCACAAAATAAGAGTTAAACTCACCAAACTTTATGTGTGTGTAGACTGACCCTTCCGAGATTTTTTGAAATAAACAAAACAAATTTTAGCCGAAAAACACTTCTTAAAACTTACAAAAACTAAAGTATTGTTTTTTACACTGTTTTGAGTTTTTTAAGCAAAAAATAATGTTTTCTAAATGAGGGTACGTTCCTTAGGGCTAATACGGCTCATGCTTGCTTCGGAAGGGGTCCTTTACTTATTCTAAAAAAAAAAAAAATCAATAAATAAAAAAGTTATGAATTTTAAAAAATAGGACCCTTATTTTTGCCCACCCTGTATATATATATATATTATATATATATACATATGGTTATATATATATATATATATATAAAGAGGTTAATATAGTTTGCTTGAAGCATTGTTTAGTGTAGGTAATAAATAATTAATATTTATTTATAGAATATTATTATATATATGTTATTGTAAAAAAAACAACTAGATAAAAAACCTTTTAGATGAAGATTATTTCAAAGAGGAATCTTGAGTTCAAGGGGTCCTTTACTTATTCTAAAAAAAAATAAAAAAATCAATAAATAAAAAAGTTATGAATTTTAAAAAATAGGACCCTTATTTTTGCCCACCCTGTATATGTATATATTAAATTAAAAAAAAAAAAAATAAAAAAAAAATAAAAATAAAAAAATCAATAAATAAAAAAGTTATGAATTTTAAAAAATAGGACCCTTATTTTTGCCCACCCTGTATATGTATATATTAAATTAAAAAAAAAAAAAAAATAAAAAATAAAAAAATAAAAAAATCAATAAATAAAAAAGTTATGAATTTTAAAAAATAGGACCCTTATTTTTGCCCACCCTGTATATGTATATATTAAATTAAAAAAAAAAAAAAAAAAAAAAAAAAAAAATAAAAAAATCAATAAATAAAAAAGTTATGAATTTTAAAAAATAGGACCCTTATTTTTGCCCACCCTGTATATGTATATATTAAATTAAAAAAAAAAAAAAAATAAAAAAATAAAAAAATCAATAAATAAAAAAGTTATGAATTTTAAAAAATAGGACCCTTATTTTTGCCCACCCTGTATTTACCTACAGGGTGTAAGACCGAAACGACGTCGTCTATAGGCATAAAACACTTTAACATTTAATTTAAAATATTTATAATTAATGCCCCTTTAAGATTTATAGTATTAACAGTAGAGCCCTGTTTGAAATGACAATATTGTTGTCACCCCGCGACAAAGCAAAGTTCTGCTCGCGCATAGAACACTGATGCTTAACCCCGCTTCCTGGGTAAGTGAATATTAATTTCAATTACTATCTGATGATTTCTCGTGGCCATGTCGGTCTGAGTGTAGGTTTCGTAATTCTAGGCTGAATCTCCAAACTGCGATCGAGCCCATGCGACCGCCTGAAACCACCACCTCCTGCACTGATGAGGGTGTAGCCTCGTCGTCTGTAGGTATAAAACACTAATATTTAATTTAAAATATTTGTAGTATTCTGAGAGAGAAAAAGAAATATTGTTATATATTGGCATGTTTATATCTCCCGAAGGTGGATTTACTGGATTCACTGAAAATTAAAAGCTATCGTATTCCCTCGCAGGCATCCGCTGGAATTGAAATAACAGCCGAGAAGCTTGCACGTAAAGGAAACAAAAGCCGACGCAAAAGATTCTATAAAAATTATTTATAAGCAGAAATTGTGTAATAATGCAAGAAAACAAATGAATTTTTGAGATGAGGATTGATAATTTGGATTACTTGGACTATTTGGATTACTGTTCTCATCTTAGATGTTATCATGGTTAAGATAATATTGTTTCAATGGAAGCCATCTTAAAGCTGAAATCTTCAATATAATCACTTAATTTTTATATTATTTGGATTATTCGGACTACTGTCTTCATCTTGAATGTTATTCTTTCAACGTTTTAGCTGATGTAACCTCCGACTTTCTTCAAGTGCTGTTAGATGTACAGATTTTCATCTAAAGAACATATTAAAAGGGAAGTAACTCTGTGCCTTTGTGATCTATCTTGCCTCAAAGAGATTTGGAGAGTAGAGCTATGACCTTGTACATTTCAGATAGAGAAAAGTAAGACGTTATAGACTAAGAAATAATTATTTCCTTCACTTGTAAATGGAGAAGAAATGTTTACTGCTGAGTTAGGCAGGAGTTTTATTCAATTCTTTTATATATATTAGTCATATATCTCACAAATACCACTGACTACATATTAAGTGCAGTATGTCGAACTCGGGGAATCTGTATGGAATTTCGAATGGAACTCTTTATCCAATCGAAGGGGGTAGATTGTTCTCATTTCATCAGCCATGACCAAGTAGAAGTCTTAAATAATTTATATTATATTCTTAGTACAGGGTGTTTCAAAAGTCTTGGGAACATTACAAATGCGTATATCTCATGAACTATTCCAGGTAGAAAAATGAAACTGGTGCCATTTTAAAGCTTGCTTAATCAAGTTTTTGGTCATACTAATGATTTTCGTGTTATCTTTCCAGGTGCAGTAATGGCGTTCTCTAAACAAGACAAGGCATTTTGCGTCCTCCAATTTGCAAAGACTGAATCGTGGACATGTGTTCAGCGTGCATTTCGCAGGAAATTTAAAAAAGAAGCCCCTGAAAGGAAATCCATTGTCAGATGGCATGCTAAATTTGTGAAAGATGGGTGTTTGTGCCCAAGTAAGCGAACAGGTCGCCCTTCAACTTCAGAAGATGCAGTTGAGCAAGTTCGGACAGCCTTTCAGCGGAGCTCCCGTAAATCAGTGAGAAGAGCCAGCAGGGAACTTCAGCTTGCTCCAGCAACTGTCTGGCGTGTCTTAAGGAAACGACTGCAAATGGTACCTTACAAGCTCAAGTTGGTCTAAAAGTTGAAGGACACTGATAAGCCACTTCGCCGTGACTTTTGCATTGCAATGCAAGAGAAGTTGGAAGATAACGGCTTTGATGACCGGCTTGTTTTTAGCGATGAGGCGACCTTCCATCTGAATGGCAAAGTTAACAAGCATAACACTCGCATATGGGGTACTGAGAATCCTCATGAACTTCTTGAGCACGAGCGAGATTCACCAAAAGTGAACGTGTTTTGTGCAATTTCCAAGAAAGGTGTCTATGGACCGTTCTTCTTTGAAGAGGCAACTATCACTGGTGAATCCTATCTCAACATGCTGGAAGACTGGTTAATGGCTCAGTTGGAACAAGCAGAATCTGATGACTTCATTTTTCAACAAGATGGTGCACCACCACACTGGAGTCTTAGAGTAAGGCAGTTTCTTAACACAAGGCTGCCTGGTAGATGGATTGGGAGATCTGGGCGAGGTGATGACGTTCTCATGCCCTGGCCTCCTAGGTCTCCAGATCTTACCCCGTGTGACTTTTTCTTTGGGGCTTTGTCAAGCAACAAGTCTATGTGCCGCCCCTCCCAAGAGATATTGACGAACTAAAGGCTCGAGTAACGGCAGTTGTGGGAACCATTGACGTCAAGATGCTGGAACGCGTTTGGCAGGAAATGGACTATCGACTAGATGTCTGCCATGTGACGAATGGTGCTCATATTGAGCAACTTTGAAGATTCCCCACAAAACTTGAAACTTTAACCTTTCCAACGGTACCAATTTCATTTTTCAACTCCTAATAGTTTTTGAGTTATTAAAAATCGTTATGTTCCCAAGACTTTTGAAACACCCTGTATATATATCTCACAAATACCACTGACTACATATTAAGTGCAGGAGAATCTGTATGGAATTTCGAATGGAACTCTTTATCTAATCGAAGGGGGTAGATTGTTCTCATTTCATCAGCCATGACCAAGTAGAAGTCTTAAATAATTTATATTATATTTTTAGTATTGTTACTCAATGGATGGACGTATGTGAAGAACGATTATATCATCTAGTATGGATTTAGTATCTAGGTGGACCAGTGCAAGTTATCTCGACACAAAGACGTTTTCTTTCATCTGAAAGCTTAATATTCAATATACACGTGTTACTCAATGGATGGACGTATGTGAAGAATGATTACATCAGCTCGTATGGATTTAGTATCTAGGTGGACCAGTGCAAGTTATCTCGACACAAAGACGTTTTCTTTCATCTGAAAGCTTAATATTCAATATACACTTGTTACTCAATGGATGGACGTATGTGAAGAATGATTACATCAGCTCGTATGGATTTAGTATCTAGGTGGACCAGTGCAAGTTATCTCGACACAAAGACGTTTTCTTTCATCTGAAAGCTTAATATTCAATATACACGTGTTACTCAATGGATGGACGTATGTGAAGAATGATTACATCAGCTCGTATGGATTTAGTATCTAGGTGGACCAGTGCAAGTTATCTCGACACAAAGACGTTTTCTTTCGTCTGAAAGCTTAATATTCAATATACACTTGTTACTCAATGGATGGGCGTATGTGAAGAATGATTACATCAGCTCGTATGGATTTAGTATCTAGGTGAACCAGTGAAAGTTAACTTGACACAAAAATCTGAAAAGCAAGTCCGCTTTTGAGACTAAAATGTAAACAGGCATGAACTGTGGGTTAGATTCAAGTTGAGGGTTCAAGGAAGAGTCAGACAAATGTGTATGACAAATTCAGTGTCCCCTTGAAGAATATGATACGGTGTGAAAGACGTTTTCTTTAGTCAGTTTTTGGAAGTGGTAATGAACAGGCGTGAATTCAGGATGTAATTAAAAAAAAAAGAAAATGGGAATTTAATTCCTAAAAAAGTTGATAGCGCCACTTGTATTGCCGACCATCCATCCTCCCCTGTAACTAAGTAGTTAAGTTGAGAAGAACATTTTTGGCTTAATGTTAATCTGTGATTTTTATTCGTATGACGAGAATTCCTCTCCAAAATAAAAACTGATTTAAACTCTCCGTCATCTCACCCTTTAATTTCTGTGCATGGCAAGTTCTTGATTAGACACGGCTACAACGATGATGACAGCGAAATGCAGCCCACTAGTTGATGATGATGACAGCGAAATGCAGCCCACTAAATGATGATGATGACAGCGAAATGCAGCCCACTAGATGATGATGATGATGATGATGACAGCAAAATGCAGCCCACTAGATGATGATGATGATGATGATGACAGCAAAATGCAGCCCACTAGATGACGATGACAGCGAAATGCAGCCCACTCGATGATGATGACGATGATGACAGCAAAATGCAGCCCACTAGATGATGATGACAGCAAAATGCAGCCCACTAGATGATGATGACAGCGAAATGCAGCCCCATAGATGATGATGACAGCGAAATGCAGCCCACTAGATGATGATGACAGCAAAATGCAGCCCACTAGATGATGATGATGACAGCGAAATGCAGCCCACTAGATGATGATGACAGCAAAATGCAGCCCACTAGATGATGATGATGACAGCGAAATGCAGCCCACTAGATGATGATGATGACAGCGAAATGCAGCCCACTAGATGATGATGACGACAGCGAAATGCAGCCCACTAGATGATGATGATGACAGCGAAATGCAGCCCACTAGATGATGATGATGACAGCAAAATGCAGCCCACTAGATGATGATGATGCTGATGACAGCGAAATGCAGCCCACTAGATGATGATGATGACAGCGAAATGCAGCCCACTAGATGATTATGACAGCGAAATGCAGCCCACTAGATGATGATGATGACAGCAAAATGCAGCCCACTAGATGATTATGACAGCGAAATGCAGCCCACTAGATGATGATGATGACAGCGAAATGCAACCCACTAGATGATGATGATGATGATGACAGCAAAATGCAGCCCACTAGATGATGATGATGATGATGATGATGACAGCGCCGGCGCGTCAGTATACAAAAAGAGATACGTCTACCGAGAACATTTAAATTAAGTAACATTTTGATTAGAGAATGTGCTGTTGTTAATAAGGCCGCATTGCCTGTACTGAGGATTTCCCACATTCTATGTGACAGTTTCCTGGAGATTGAAGGTTCAATCCTCACTACAAGCAATACTAAGAATATTATATAAATTACTTATGACTTCTACCCCGCCATGGCTGATAGAATGAGAATAATCCACCCCTATCGATTAGATAAAGGGTTCAGTTCGACATTCTGTACAAATTCCTGAGTGTGATAAGATGCACCTGAAGCAGGTTAGGGTTAGGGTTACATCGGCTGAACTGGTGATACCAGATCAGGCTGCCCTGTGGCTCCCTGAGACGAAATTCACCTACATTGACGTTTTTTTTTTTTTTTTTTTTTTTTTTTTGTAAAACTTAATTATGTTCTACAAAACCAAAAACAACAGCCCCTCTCCCTTTCTCCCTCCCCCTTTTTATTTGTATTTTTCCTACCCTACTCCCGGTCCTGGATATGACCTTAAACTACATCCGATGGTTATATCCGGCTTACGGACTTTGGAGAATGTGGAGCCTCCTCTTAATTACCATTGCTCCAAGGTCCACCCTGACCCGGAGTGGTAGTACCTGTTAGGGTCCCAACTATGGGTTAAATAGAAACAGATATTAAAAGGGGAAGGAAACAAAAAAGAGAAGAAAACAAGACCAGATTCGGCATTAAATAACCCAAAAAGGGTTGATATGCCGTAAAACAAAACTACCAAACCAATAACTTTTTCTCGGTCTTGCCGGATTCCAGGACGAGAATTCATCTGGTCTGGTGGAGTATCCAGCTAAATGCTGTTACTTGAGGTAACATTAGTTGGAGAAAGTGCACCATTCTTCGTATGAACCCGTGTAGTTATTCCGAAGGATCTTATTTGGGCTTTGAATACTATGTTATTTTGACTATTTGGTCAGGGTTTACTTGTAGGGGTCAAGTATCCTCATGCCATGTTGCCCTGACCCCCCCCCCCCTTTATATAGGAAGGCCGAAGAAACTCGAGGATGGTGTCTGGTAGGCATCAAACTTTCTCTTTATTTTATTTATATATGCCGTAAAACAAAACTACCAAACTACCAAACATCGGCTGAAACATTGGGAAATGAGGCTTGATTATTTGTCTCATTTAGACTACTGTTCTCATCTTGGATGTTATTCTCGTAATGTTTCGGCCGATGTAACCTCCGCCCTTCTTCAGGTGCGTCTTGTTGAACTCGAGAATCTGTACGGAATTTTGAACGGAACTTTTTATTTAATCAACGGAGGTAGCTTGCTTTTGTTCCGTCAGCCATGACCGGGTAAAAATTTTAAGTAATTTGTAATTGTATTCTTCGTATCATCTACAAGGACCCGTGGCGCAACGGATAAACGTGCAAAGTAATAATCGTTTATAATCGACAGTCTTCTGGGGGTTGAAGGTTCAATCCTCAGTACGGGGGATACTAACAGTACAATTGCGAATTACTTAAAACTTTTACCCAGTCATGGTTAATAGAACAAGAACAATGTAAATTAATTAAAAAGGTTCCATTTGAAATTCTGTACAAATTCCAGTGTTTAACGAGACGCACCTGAAGAAGGCCAAAGGTTACATCAGCTGAAACTTTGTAAAAAAATATTAATTCGGATATTAGATTGAAACTTCAGGATATTCATCTATTTTTGAAAGAGAAGAAAAATGAAAGAAAAAGAAAAAAAGAAAAAAGAAAAAAAAAGAAAAAAAAGAAAAAAAAGAAAAAAAAAGAAAAAAATGGAAGAAAAGAAAAAATGAAAGGAAAGAAAAAAAGAAAAAAGAAAAAAAGAAAAAAAAGAGAAAAAAAAGAAAAAAAGAAAAAAAAAGAAGAAAAAAAAAAAAAGGAAAAAAAGAAAGAAAAAATGAAAAAAAAATGGAAGAAAAGAAAAAATGAAAGAGAAGAAAGAAGAAAAGAAAAAAAAATGAAAGAGAATCAGAATATAAGAAAAACAAATAAGGTTTTTAGATGACGTTCATTAAACTCAGAATAATAGCATACCTTTCTAAAATGAAATATAATGTTCATATATTCAAAAGTTCCAACGGGAAATGTCCAATTATATTTTGGTACAAGTTAGTTATAAAATAATTCAGGGAAAATTGTGAATTCGGTAAAAGTTCTGATACAAAACTTTTTTATCATAAATTATTTAAATTTATGGTTGCTCTGGAATTACATATTTGAACCGTGGGATCGTCTAATATGCACTGAGCTTAAACATCTGTCTTTATTATAAAGTGGAGAATACTAGCAGAAAGACTCGGTGTTGCCCTGGATGAATGACGAACCTGGAACACCATATAACCATTTTTATTCTTAAATGCTACATTTTATAAATTGTGAAGTGGGATGAAGAATTGGTTGCTATTAAAATGTTCGTGGCACGTTCGGTGTAGTAGTTAAGCCAAGCATGTAAAGAATAAATAAAACTCCAAAGAGATTTTTAAAATTAAAGTGCATTTGTGGTGTCTCTTTGTTAATAAGGTTTATGAGAGATGTCGACAATGATAGCGAGGAAAAAGGAAACTTCAGCTGCCACATCACCACTGCGACTACAGAAATATGACCAGCAGGTTCCGTCAACAACGTGGACGCACTGTGAGGATTGATAAACACCCCAGACTATGTTACACAATAAGCTCGCATGTAAAGGAACCAACACAAAAGATTGTATAAAAAGGGGAAATATACGTGTAACAATAGAAGAAAAAGACTGAAATATTATATCTATTTCTGACAAAGAACAATCAAAATATTTAAAAAAAAATGAAATATAGTCTTTCTTATTCTTTGATGAGGTTCAATGAACTCAAAATAGTACTATACCTTTTTAAAATGATGTTCATATATTCAAAAGTTCCAACGGACGCTGTCCAATTATATTTTGGTGCAAGTTGGTCTGTGATAAAATAATTCACAGAAAATCATGTTTCCAAGTGAATTCGGTAAAATGTTCTTTTAATGCTTTAATCCTGGGATGTAGAATTGGTTGCTGTCGAAATGTTCTTTGCACGTTCGGTGTGGTAGGTAATCCAAGGTTAGCGTTTCTTTATATGAGAACTTGCATGCTTTATGTGTATAGATACACGTCTACTATAAAGATGTTTATTTGTTAATAACGTTTACATACATGTATACCATAAAGAATAAATAAAACCCAAGTGGATTTGTGATGTTTCTTTATTAATAACGTTTATGAGAGCTATTACCGAGAAGATCATGTCTATAACCACAGAAAAGAAGATGGAAAATTCAGCTGCCATATCACTTCAACTATCGAAATATCCTTGCTTATCTCTCTCTCTCTCTCCTTTTTTCTCCGATTTTTCTTACCTTTCTATACCTTTCATTTCTTACTGTCTTCCTTTTTTTTTTTTTTTTTTTTTTTTACACACACTTCAACCCCCTCTCTTTCCTTATTTTTCTTTTTCTTTTCATCCCCTTTCTCTTTTTCCATTTCTCTTTTCTTACCTCTCTCACTTTGTCTTTCCAGTCTGTCTTTTTTTCTCCCTCTTTCATTTCTAACTGTTTCATCCCAATCTCTCTTTTCTACATCTTTTTTTGCTTATTTTTTTTAAATTCCTTCCCTCCCCCTTTTTTTTCTTTTTCCTTCTTCTCCCCCCCTCCCCTCTCTTTTTCCTTCCTTTTCCCCCTCTCTCTTTTTCTTTCTTTCTTTCCCTCTCTTTTTCTTTTTTCCTTCTTCCTTTCCCCCCCCCCCTCTCTCTCTTTTTCCCCCCTTCCTTTTTCCTCCAGATTCTTCTTCATCTTCTTTATTCCTCGATCTCTTTCTTTCTTTTCTCTCTTCCTTATTCATTTCTCTCATAACGTTCATGAGAGCTACAACGACAGAAAAGAAGTTGGAAAATTCAGCTGCCACATCACCACTTTAACTACAGAAATACGACCTGCGGGTTCTGTCAACAAAGTGAACGCACTGTGGGTACTGAAGAACACCCCAGACTATGTTACACAACAATCTCGCACGTAAAGAAACAAACATGACGCAAAGGATTGTATAAAAATATAATATTTATTAACAGGGAAAATATACGTGTAATGGAAAAAAAAAATTTGTTGCAGTTTGTACTTAAGGACATTTATCTATCTCTGGCAAAGAACAATCAAAATATTATATATATATATATAAAGAAATAAGGTCTTACTTATCGTTTGATGATGTTCAATGAACTCAAAATAGTATAATTCCTTTTTAAAATGAAATATAATGTCCATATATTCAAGAGTTTCAACGAACACAGTCCAATTTGGAGTGGGTTATTTAGTTGGAAATTTTTATGGATTAATTCTAGCAATTTTTATGGATCAATTCTAGAAATTTTTTATGGATCAATTCTAGAAATTTTTTATGGATTAATTCTAGAAATTTTTTATGGATTAATTCTAGAAATTTTTTATGGATTAATTCTAGAATTTTTTTATGGATTAATTCTAGAATATTTTTATGGATTAATTCTAGAAATTTTTATGGATTAATTCTAGAAATTTTTATGGATTAATTCTAGAAATTTTTATGGATTAATTCTAGAAATTTTTATGGATTAATTCTAGAAATTTTTATGGATTAAATCTAGAAATTTTTATGGATTAAATCTAGAAATTTTTATGGATTAAATCTAGAAATTTTTATGGATTAAATCTAGAAATTTTTATGGATTAAATCTAGAAATTTTTATGGATTAAATCTAGAATTTTTTATGGATTAAATCTAGAAATTTTTATGGATTAAATCTAGAAATTTTTATGGATTAAATCTAGAAATTTTTATGGATTAAATCTAGAATTTTTTATGGATTAAATCTAGAAATTTTTATGGATTAAATCTAGAAATTTTTATGGATTAAATCTAGAAATTTTTATGGATTAAATCTAGAAATTTTTATGGATTAAATCTAGAAATTTTTATGGATTAAATCTAGAATTTTTTATGGATTAAATCTAGAAATTTTTATGGATTAAATCTAGAAATTTTTATGGATTAAATCTAGAAATTTTTATGAATTAATTCTAGAAATGTTTATGGATTAAATCTAGAAATTTTTATGGATTAAATCTAGAAATTTTTATGAATTAATTCTAGAAATGTTTATGGATTAAATCTAGAAATTTTTATGGATTAAATCTAGAAATTTTTATGAATTAATTCTAGAAATGTTTATGGATTAAATCTAGAAATTTTTATGGATTAAATCTAGAAATTTTTATGAATTAATTCTAGAAATGTTTATGGATTAAATCTAGAAATTTTTATGGATTAAATCTAGAAATTTTTATGGATTAAATCTAGAAATTTTTATGGATTAATTCTAGAAATTTTTATGGATTAAATCTAGAAATTTTTATGAATTAATTCTAGAAATGTCCTGCCAATTCTTTTTTTCACCTGCTTGTTGTATTTGAAGTTGCTGTAACAATAAACTCCAACTGATAAAATCAATTACGTTCACATCCACACATTTTGAGGGTCATTCATTTGTTTGTGAAGGTGGTTAGGGTTAGTTTTTTGTTATGTGAGGTTGTGCAGCACTATCAATTTTAGTCTCATGTAAAAAAAAAAAAAATTTTTTTTAAACATTTGTTCACCCCAAACAAGACATATTGCCACTGAAGTGTATAACATTACTGGGATAGGGGCCAGATGCATAGGGGGTAGGAGCAACCTGAGTGGAGAGTTGGACAGCAATATGTTGTAGAAACTTTACTGGTTATATTTGGGGACCCTAGGCTGTTCAGTTCGATATTGCCGATTATATAAGCTTGTGGATTATATTTAGCTTTTCTTTTTTTTATGGAAATCGCTCCAGACAAGGCATGAAGCCACTTGATGTAACGAGTGAAAATAAAAATACTTCAAGGTCAAAAACTAGCCAACGATAAGTGTTAGATAGATTCCCATCCAGAAAACAGCAATTCTTCCCTCTTTGCTAGAAACATTGCTCATGCGATGTGAGAATTGAGGGAAAAAATAAAGGAAGCGTGAGTTACGAGGGTGTCGAAATTAAACCCAAGTTAGTCACTTTCTACTCTCGTAATTACATATTACTGGATGTTGTTTTAGGGTATCTGTAAATAGGTCCCTTTCCCCCTTGTTAGGAAAATTTTTCAAAACTGATATAGCTCATAATAATTTCCTATGTGTTTACAATCTCTACGCCAAATTTCATTGCAATCGGTTCATTATTATTGGATGTCGCTTTAGTGGGGCTATGAATATGAGGCTTGCTTACCCCAAAAATGCATCTTGATCAAATTGAAAATAGCGTTATTTTTCTAATCGGTTGTTGCAGCTATATATGGACTATGCATTCTACTGATTTTGTGAATATATGAGTGATGATTTGTGTCTCTCAATCTGGTTAGCCCCCCAGGTAGTCAAAAGGCCCCTAAAATGGCAAAAAATGACCCTTTTCTCCCATAACGTTTGATCCATCCATTCAATTTCTCTGAAACTTGGCCAAAATGTGGAGGCAATTGTTCCTAATAGAAACTAAGTATCGCTGACCTTGGAAAAAATCTGGTTCGCGCCCCCAGGGGGTCAAAAGTCCCCAAAATGGCAAAAAATGACCCTTTTCTCCCATAACGTTTGATCCATCCATTCAATTTTTCACTGAAACTTGGCCAAAATGTAGAGGCAATTGTTCTGGATATAAAATGAGCATCCTTGACCTCAGAAAAATTCTGGTTTGCACCCCCAGGGGGCCAAAGGGGGGGGGGGTCAATAATGCCCCAAATTGCCCAAATTTATTGCATTTTACATTCACCACATCGAGTCACATACAGAGGGGGACCACGCATGTGCGGCTTGTTACTTTTAAAATTTAGCCGTATTTACATATTATTTACGTACATTATTATTGGATGTCGCTTTAGTGGGGCTATAAATATGAGGCTTGTTGACCCCAAAAATGCATCTTAATCAAATTTAAAATAGCGTTGTTATTTTTCTAATCGGTTGTTGCAGCTATATATGGACTACGCATTCTACCGATGTTGTGCATAAATGAGTGTTGATTTGTGTCTATGTCAACATGCAAATAATCTTTCTGGTCGGTTATTTAAAAGGTTATTATATTCCATGCGCATATGTATTAAACTTCACAAAAATATGTTTAAAAAAAAAAGTGAAAAAGAACTAGCATGCAGCAGTTGTTTAAAAAAATATCCCTATTTACTTGCCATCCCCACGAGAGCAGAGTTAGACACAAGGTCAGTTTTTAATGTGGGGAAAAATCCAGCCCCCCCCCCTCAAAAAAAAAAAAAAGGCGGTCCTCTAAATTGGATAAAACTAAAAACTGCCTCAATCGAGAAAGATGTCTCAATCACTGACAGAGGACAGAACAGATACTACACTTTGATCCCAACCCAAAGACTGAGCACAAAAGTTTTGTTCAAAAGAAATTAAAAAAACAAACCTTTAAAGTATTTGAGATTCAAATTTCAAATTTCAACATTTCGTAAAACGCCCAATTGATTTTATTGCAAATCTGATTTTTTTAATGACGTATCTCCTTCATTGAATTATCTTAAAATGGCCTGAAGTTGCCTTTATTGAAAAAACGATTTTGTTTTATCTTTTCAAAAAGTAAAAAAAATTTTTAAGAATCGGGGTGGGGGTCAATGAGCAAAACAAAAATGCGAGTAAAAAAAGATTCCCGGGCAACGCCAGGTAGATACAGCTAGTATGTAATTTTATAGAATAACTGGAGCACAGGGCGGAGCAGGTTCTAGTGTGATTGCAAGAATTAGCAGTGGATGGAGTAATTTCAAGAAACTTTTGTCATTACTAACCAGCAGAGAGTTACCACTCTCAACCAAGGGAAGAATCTATGATGTATGAAAGTGAAACCTGACCAGTGAGAGTTGAAGATATGCGTTGCATGAAGAGAAATAATATGAGAATGATACGATGGATGTGTAATGTGAGTCTTAAAGACAGGCTTAGTTCTGATGAGCTCAGAGAAAGATTAAATCTGGACAGTATAGAGAGATGTATGCAGAACAGGAGACTTTGATGGTATGGCCACATTGAAGGAATGGATGAGAGTTCTTGGGTTAGTAGATGTAGAAGAGTTGAGGTAGCAGGGTCAGTAGATGTAGAAGAGTTGAGGTAGCAGGGTCAGTAGATGTAGAAGAGTTGAGGTAGCAGGGTCAGTAGATGTAGAAGAGTTGAGGTAGCAGGGTCAGTAGATGTAGAAGAGTTGAGGTAGCAGGGTCAGTAGATGTAGAAGAGTTGAGGTAGCAGGGTCAGTAGATGTAGAAGAGTTGAGGTAGCAGGATCAGTAGATGTAGAAGAGTTGAGGTAGCAGGGTCAGTAGATGTAGAAGAGTTGAGGTAGCAGGGTCAGTAGATGTAGAAGAGTTGAGGTAGCAGGGTCAGTAGATGTAGAAGAGTTGAGGTAGCAGGATCAGTAGATGTAGAAGAGTTGAGGTAGCAGGATCAGTAGATGTAGAAGAGTTGAGGTAGCAGGGTCAGTAGATGTAGAAGAGTTGAGGTAGCAGGATCAGTAGATGTAGAAGAGTTGAGGTAGCAGGATCAGTAGATGTAGAAGAGTTGAGGTAGCAGGGTCAGTAGATGTAGAAGAGTTGAGGTAGCAGGGTCAGTTCACAAGGGAAGGCCAAGGAAAATATGTGAGGAAGGGATGAAAATGGACCTGAGGGAAAGAGGGATAAACAAAGACCTGGCTAGAGATAGGTTATTTCAGAAGTCAATTTCTTAAAGCCGTCCAACACATGCCACCATGTAAGACGGACATTAAACTGAACATGATGATGAAAATCTAAATTTCCTGCTTTTTCATTTTCTTCATGGGGAACCCTGTCCTATTGAATAAAAGTTAAATTTCTGTAACCGTATTTATTAAGTTTTCATCGTCTTGTCTTATGCTTGAGGATAGACGTTTCATGAATGAATTCCAACTTTTCCTTTCTGTTGCCATTTCGCTTCTGCTGCACGCCAGAATCAGGTCGTCATCAACTAATCTCCGTCATGTCTTAAGCGACCGACCATGTTGTAGGTCACTTAAGACATGGAGGGGGTCAGTTGAAATTTAAAATTCTAGTATCGTGAGAATCTTAATAGAAATGAGCGGGATATATAAAAATAAAATAAATAGATCAAGGGTGACCCGAATATTCCATTTTTATTGCCTACTAGCGATATTCACCCAGTGTTGCCCATACGGAGATATATTGCTGATCAGAAATAATTTAAAATAATTATATTTTAAAAAGGTTTTAAATTTTTGCCTTGAAATAAAAGAAAAGAATAACAATTGCAATATGAGGTCAAGTAATAAAAAAAACTGTTAGGGTGGTGGTGTTCTCTTAAAAAAAAAACTGTTGACATTGCGTTTCTTACAGACAGCTATAAAATGGCAAATGACTTTAATGAATTGAAACAAATTTAATAATTTTAAATTTAATAAAAAACAAAACAATAAAAATAATTTAAATGTTTCAACCTTACTTTTTTTCTTCACTGGGATGTTTGTTTAAATTTATTTTTGTTTTATGAAATAAAAAAAAATCCATTGAAATTTTTTTGTTTCTTTACGTTCTAATATATTTCAGTTATTTTATGGAGCTAACCGATAATTGCCACTAGGGACCCCAGATGGAATCGAAAGAAAAATTTCAATAATGTCTTTAGATGCTGTGAAAAATGTAACCCTTATTGAAACTTATTTGAATTTTCTTACTGTTAATATTTCGATTTTGGTAATTCTGATACAAATTTACTTATCTTGTTAATTATACCGTAAAGAAATGAAAAGAAAGACGAAATCAATTCGCCTGAGCGATGAAGTGTTTGTGGAAGGGGACTCTTTTTTTAAAACTTACAATCCAGAAATGGCTGGAAAGACACGTTTAAACACGAATGCGAATGACAAAAATCACTGAATTTAAAAACAATAAAAAAGAAAATGTGCCATCGCTATCTCTTCCCCTCTCTCTCCCTATGTCTTCCACCTCTCTACCCCCTCTTTATCTATTACCCCCCCCCCGCTTACATCTCCCCCTCTATGTCTACCACCCTTCTTTCTCTTTATCTATTACCCCCCCCCCTCCTTACATCTCTTACCCCTCTCTCTATCTATGTCTTCCTCCCTCTCTCCACCTCTTTATCTTTTACCCTCCCCCTCTTCTTACATCTCTTACCCCTCTCTCTATCTATGTCTTCCTCCCTCTCTCCACCTCTTTATCTTTTACCCCCCCCCCCTCTCCTTACATCTCTTACCCCTCTCTCTATCTATGTCTTCCTCCCTCTCTCCACCTCTTTATCTTTTACCCTCCCCCTCTTCTTACATCTCTTACCCCTCTCTCTATCTATGTCTTCCTCCCTCTCTCCACCTCTTTATCTTTACCCCCCCCTCTCCTTACATCTCTTACCCCTCTCTCTATGTCTTCCCCCCTCTCTCCACCTCTTTATCTTTTACCCTTCCCCTCTCCTTACATCTCTTACCCCTCTCTCTATCTATGTCTTCCTCCCTCTCTCCACCTCTTTATCTTTTACCCCCCCCCCTCTCCTTACATCTCTTACCCCTCTCTCTATCTATGTCTTCCTCCCTCTCTCCACCTCTTTATCTTTACCCCCCCCCCCTCTCCTTACATCTCTTACCCCTCTCTCTATGTCTTCCCCCCCTCTCTCCACCTCTTTATCTTTTACCCCCCCCCTCTCCTTACATCTCTTACCCCTCTCCCTATCTATGTCTTCCTCCCTCTCTCCACCTCTTTATCTTTTACCCCCCCCTCTTCTTACATCTCTTACCCCTCTCTCTATCTATGTCTTCCCCCCTCTCTCCACCTCTTTATCTTTTACCCCCCCCCTCTCCTTACATCTCTTACCCCTCTCTCTATGTCTTCCCTCCTCTCTCCACCTCTTTATCTTTTACCCCCCCCTCTTCTTACATCTCTTACCCCTCTCTCTATCTATGTCTTCCCCCTCTCTCCACCTCTTTATCTTTTACCCCCCCCCTCTCCTTACATCTCTTACCCCTCTCTCTATGTCTTCCCTCCTCTCTCCACCTCTTTATCTTTTACCCCCCCTCTTCTTACATCTCTTACCCCTCTCTCTATCTATGTCTTCCCCCCTCTCTCCACCTCTTTATCTTTACCCCCCCCCCTCTCCTTACATCTCTTACCCCTCTCTCTATGTCTTCCCCCCCTCTCTCCACCTCTTTATCTTTTACCCCCCACCCCCTCTCCTTACATCTCTTACCCCTCTCTCTATCTATGTCTTCCTCCCTCTCTCCACCTCTTTATCTTTACCCCCCCCTCTCCTTAGATCTCTTACCCCTCTCTCTATGTCTTCCCCCCTCTCTCCACCTCTTTATCTTTTACCCCCCCCCCCCTCTCCTTACATCTCTTACCCCTCTCTCTATCTATGTCTTCCCCCCTCTCTCCACCTCTTTATCTTTTACCCCCCCTCTTCTTACATCTCTTACCCCTCTCTCTATGTCTTCCCCCCCCCCTCTCTCCACCTCTTTATCTTTACCCCCCCTCTCCTTACATCTCTTACCCCTCTCTCTATGTCTTCCCCCCCTCTCTCCACCTCTTTATCTTTTACCCCCCCCCCTCTCCTTACATCTCTTACCCCTCTCTCTATCTATGTCTTCCCCCCTCTCTCCACCTCTTTATCTTTTACCCCCCCCTCCTTACATCTCTTACCCCTCTCTCTATCTATGTCTTCCTCCCTCTCTCCACCTCTTTATCTTTTACCCCCCCCTCTCCTTACATCTCTTACCCCTCTCTCTATCTATGTCTTCCTCCCTCTCTCCACCTCTTTATCTTTTACCCCCCCCTCTCCTTACATCTCTTACCCCTCTCTCTATCTATGTCTTCCCCCCTCTCTCCACCTCTTTATCTTTTACCCTCCCCCTCTCCTTACATCTCTTACCCCTCTCTCTATCTATGTCTTCCCCCCTCTCTCCGCCTCTGTATCTTTTACCCCCCCCCTCTCCTTACATCTCTTACCCCTCTCTCTATCTGTGTCTTCCCCCCTCTCTCCACCTTTATCTTTTACCCCCCCCCTCTCCTTACATCTCTTACCCCGATCTCTCTATCTATGTCTTCCCCCCTCTCTCCACCTCTTTATCTTTTACCCCCCCCCCTCTCCTTACATCTCTTACCCCTCTCTCTATGTCTTCCCCCCTCTCTCCACCTTTTTATCTTTTACCCCCCCTCTCCTTACATCTCTTACCCCTCTCTCTATCTATGTCTTCCCCCTCTCTCCACCTCTTTATCTTTTACCCCCCCCCCCTCTCCTTACATCTCCCCCTCTCTCTCTATGTTAACCACCCTTCTTTTTCTTTATCTATTACCCCCCCCTCCTTACATCTCTTACCCCCTCTCTCTGTTTCTATATATTTCCCCTCGCTCTCTCCACCCTTCTCTCCCCCTCTCTTTATCTATTACCCACCTCCTTACATCTCTTACCCGTCTCTCTCTTTCTATCTCTCCCCATCTCTCTATCTATTACCCCCTCTACATCTCTCTCTCTCTCTTATGTAAACACGCGTACCAATCAAAATGCAGCGTGATACATAATATATTGTTGGAAATAAATTCTCCCTTCCCCCTCTCTCTCTACATCTCTTCTCCCCTCTCTCTATCTCCCCCCCTTTCTTACATCTCTTACCCCACTCTGTTTCTATATATTCTCCCTCTCTCTTTCCACCCTTCTCTCCCCCTCTCTTTATCTATTACCCCCTCCTTACATCTCTTACCCTCCTCTCTATCTCTTTCTATATCACTCCCCCTCTTCTCTCTCTCTCTTTATCTCCTCCCCCCTCTCTCTATCTCTTACCCCCCCCCCCCTCTCTCTTATGCAAACATGAGTGCCAATCAAAATGCAGCATGATACATGATAAATTGGTGGAAATAAATTCCTATGTTTGCTATCGCTTTGCAAAGTTCTGCTACTTTAAATAACATTTTTTTAAATAATAAACATTTCATTCATATGTTTGTTGTAAACACGAAACAAAATCTTTCACATTTATTCATATACATGAATAAATATTAACATTTTGGGAATTTTGATACAAATTTATTTAGCTTTTAAATAAGATTGTGAAGAAATAAAAAGAAGGAAGAAATCAATTAGCTTGAGCGATAGTGTGTGTGTGTGTGCGCGCGCACGCGAGGGATGGATTTAAAAAATTTTTTTTTTACTTCCAATTTAGAAACGCAAGTCCCCATAAGGAAAAGGCCGAAAATGTAAACACAAATGCGAAATGTTTTTTCCACAGGATCAAAACAATCATTGAATTTAAAAACAATAAAAAAGAAAATATGGCGTCGCTAATGGGAGAGAGAGAGAGAGAGAGAGAGAGAGAGAGAAAGTAAGCCACCAAGCAAGTGAATCAGTCCCCCTCCCCTTTCTCTATGAACTTTTCTTTCTTACGCTTCGTCAGCACCTTTCTTTCTTAGTTTAATTTAAATTACCTCCCTTTTAAGAACGGTTTTAGTAATTTATCCTTTTTTTTTATTAAATCATTTTAATTACTGTTAATATCGAAAAAACTATTGCATATATAGAGAAAATATAGGACAATAAAATTACAAATGAATAACACCAAACATTAATTTATTATGAACTTTAAAAAAACTTTTTATGCAAATTAAGCATTCAAATAGTTGCCTTTGGCTCTTTCGTCTGTACTATATATACAGTATTTAAAAATATTATGTTGTATTATTGATTTAAATAACAGTAAGCCGTTTTGAGTGTGATATAAGTGTGATAAATACAGAAACTTTTGCATTTATTCATTTAGACTATAACAGATAGCTCATAACAGAACAGATACTATTTCACCCCATACCCCCCCCAAAAGGAGGAGATAAGCAAAACGAAAGATCCAGGTTGTACTCGATGGCCGTTCTTCTAAGCAACATGGCACTAATGCTGGTGTACCCCAGGGATCTATCTATTCTTGGACCTCTACTGTTCCTGATTTTCATAAATGACCTCCCTGATGCCATTGCGACTGAGCTAGGAATATTTGCTGACAAAACCACGCTCTACTCTCGTCATGTGAGTAAAATCGACGTGCACATATCTGAGGCAATGGCTGAATCCTTAGAAAATAACCTCCAGTCTGTAGTGTAATGGGGTCAAAAATGGATGGTAACTTTTAATGCCACAAAGACAAAGCTACTTTCCTTCAATAACTACAAGAAACCTCTTCAACCACCGATTGTCATGGCAAATAGCACCCTGCCTGAGAGTTCATCATTCAAACTCCTTGGCCTAAATTTCACAGATAACATGAATTGGAACAAATACATTGAAAACATTGCCAGGGTGTCTGCAAAGAAGGTGGGCGGGCTCCCTCTACCGTGCTAGTAAACTTCTCACACCTGACATTATCCTATATCTCTACAAAGCCACCATCCGCCCATACATGCAGTATTGTTGCCACATCTGGGCTGGGGCATCATCCGTTAGTCTCTCCCTCTCAGACAAGGTCCAAAAAAGAGTCACCAACTTTATAGGTCCTTTACTATCCACCAAGCACCAGCCCCATTGCCGCAATGTTGCTTCCTTGTGCTTATTTTACAAATACTTCAATCGATTGTGCTCTGATGAGCTTGCTGCTCTGGTACCCCCATGACGTAAATTCACTAGACCAACCCGACAATCTGCCAAATCCCATCCATACACTGGAGGTCCCCAGATGCCAAAGAGCTTTCTACTCCAAAAGCTTATTTCTTCGTGCTGCTGGACTCTGGAACTCCCTCCCTGCTTTCCTAACGTTACATCCTTTTTTCTCAGTAGCCCCTTACGTCTACAGTGGCGGCCTGCCCTGTTTGGGGTGAACTATGATAAAAAAAATTTTTTTTAAAAGACTGGGAGGATGGTATCATGGCCACAGAACAGATACTACACTATTTCTATAACACACAAACACTAATAAGATAGACGTCTAGTGTACACTCTTCCTCAAAAATGACAGAAAAAATATTATGCTTGGCCAGTGTTTGCACTCGCTATTTATTTAGATGCATTAATAAAATAATTTTGTAACTCTCACTTCCCTTATTTTGTCCTAACATTCGATGAGCGATGTTTCTGACAAAGGGGAAAGAATTGCTTATTTTGTCCTAACATTCGATGAGCGATGTTTCTGACAAGAATTGCTGTTTTCTGGGTCGAATCTATCTAACACTTCTCGTTGGCTAGTTTTAGACCTTGAAATAGTTTTTCTTTTTTTTTTTTAGCACCTTACATCAAGTGGCTTTGTGCCTTGTCTGGTGATCTCAAACTACTTGTTTAATTTTATTCTTGTTTTATGAAATAAAAAAAATCTATTAAATTTTTTTTGTTTCTTTACGTTCAGTTATTTTATGGACCTAACCGATAATTGCCACTAGTGACCCCAGATGGAATCGAAAGAAAAATTTCAATGATGTCTAGATTATGTGAAAAATTTAATCATTATTGAAACTTATTTGAATTTTCTAACTGTTAACATATTGATTTCTATAATAAACAAACATTGACTTTTATAAAAATAGACTATATTGAGATGTAGGGGAGGGTGCCACTTCTTTCTCTGGATTACTCAATTTACCCTTTCATCATCACCATAGGATTCTGAGTGTTTTGCAAAAGGAGGCATCAAGTACCATTTTTTGGATCAATTAGGTTTTAAGGACCCCAGAAAAATGCCAAGACGAGAGGAACGCATTTGGGTCTACACTGATTTTTTTCCGGTTGACCTTCGCACACGCCCGTGGCATCTGTAAACAAACGTATAATAATCTCAAATTGTTATTAAATATTTATTTTTTAATGTAGGGGGCGTTTTTTCTTTTATTTACGAAACTTTTTAATAAACAAAAAAAAGAACATTGAAGCATCCAAAATCCTCGTTTTAAAATGGCTTCATTTCTTTCTTTACGATTATTAGATTTATATTTATATTTAAATATAATTTTAATAAATATATACATTTATTTCTTTTAAACCATTATCATTTGTTGGATGAGGGGGAATATATTAATTTTTTTATTTTTTATGTTGGGTGCGTTTTTCTTTCATTTACGAAACTTTTAAATAAACAAACGAAACATCGCAGACATGGTTAGCGTCCAAAATCCTCATTTTAAAATGACTTCATTCTTTATGATTATTCGATATATATTTTAACTTTTAGCGTCTCAAATTCACTTTCTGGTGGTTTGGTAGTTTTGTTTTACGGCATATCAACCCTTTTTGGGTTATTTAATGCCGAATCTGGTCATTATAGTAAAAGTTTTTATGCTTCAAGTTCTTTATATCTTCAAATGTTTAATCATCGTTTTTGGTTTGGTAGTTTTGTTTTACGGCATATCAACCCTTTTTGGGTTATTTAATGCCGAATCTGGTCATTATAGTAAAAGTTTTTATGCTTCAAGTTCTTTATATCTTCAAATGTTTAATCATCGTTTTTGGTTTGGTAGTTTTGTTTTACGGCATATCAACCCTTTTTGGGTTATTTAATGCCGAATCTGGTCATTATAGTAAAAGATTTATGCTTCAAGTTCTAAAAATAAAATAAAAAAGGGGAGGGAGAAAGGGAGAGGGGCTGTTGTTTTTGTTTTTGGTTTTGTAGAACATAATTAAGTTTTACAAAAAAAAAAAAAAAAAAACGTCAATGTAGGTGAATTTCGTCTCAGGGAGCCACAGGGCAGCCTGATCTGGTATCACCAGTCACTTTCTGTCATTCAATTTAAGATGGTAGAAACAAAATAAATGGATTGAAAACGAGTAATCTTGGGTTAAATCCTTCTAAACTGAGGCAATTTTAATTTTTGTCTCAATCCAGAGTGCCCCATTTTTGGGGGGGAACTGGATTTTTCCTGGATTTCCGACCATAGAAATTTATAAAATAATACAATTTTAATTAAAAAAAAAAGGTACAAAATTTTATTTTGTTCGTTTATACTTGTTACTTACAGAAAAAAAAGTTTGTAAACTTATTTTTTTTTAACCTCTAAAATTTACAAAATGTAACGAGTTTTAATTAAAACAATGACGCACCCGACATTAAAAACCAACCTTTTGTCTAATCTGCCCCTAGTCAGGGGTGGGGGGAATAGTTTGTAACTTTTTAAAATTAAAATTGTTTTATTTTATAAATTTCTAAGGCTGGTTTTAATGTACGGAAAATCCAGTTGCCCCAAAAATGGGGCACTCTGGATTGGGACTAAGATTAAAATTGCCTCAGTTTGGAAGGATTTAAGACAAGATTACTCGTTTTCAATGCAGTTAATTTGTTTTTACATCTTAAATCGAATAAGGAAACGTGAATTCGAGACGCTTAAAGTTAAAATATACATCGAATAATCGTAGAGAATGAAGTCATTTTAAAAGGAGAATTTCGGATTTTGGACGCTAGGCATGTCTGCGATGTTTCGTTTGTTTTTTTTTAAAGTTTTGTAAACAAAAGAAAAAACGCACCCTATATTAAAAATAAAAAAAATTTAATAACCCCCCCCCCTCCTCCCACACTTTTTTTTTTAAAATAGAAAAACCAAACGACTCAGGATTATTATAGGTTTGTTTACAGATGTCATGTGCGTGTGCGATGGTCAGCCGGAAAAACGGGTGTAGACCCAAATGCGTTCCTCTTATCTTGGCATTTTTCTGGGGTCCTTAAAACCTAATTGATCCTATTTTTTTTTGAGTTTTTGGCAAAACTCGACGGTTGTATTAAACCGTTTCACTTTTCGTAGATTCGGCGATCGTTTGCATCATAGGTATATAATAATATAATAAATGGACAGACAGTAGTCGAGGACGACGCAAAGGCTCCCTTTTCATTGGCTACTTCACCGATATGTAAAGGAGGATGCGACTCCTTTCCCTCGATCGCTCCATTTACCCTTGATCCCTACCATATAATACAGAGTGTTTAGCAAGGGGCCATCAAATACTATTTTTGAGTGCTTGCGTTGACTTGATCAAGAATTGAATCCGGGTCTCCCGGCCCTTTAGCGAACACTCTAACAATAGATGTAGGGGAGAGCACCACTATTTTCCCTGGATCGCTCAACATATCCTTGATCCTCACCTTATAATACCGAGGTTTTAACAAGGGGGCATCAAGTATCAATTTTTGAGTCTTTGCTATGACTCGACCGAGGATTGAACCCTGGTCTCCCAGACCATTAGCAAACACTAATCATTACACAAAATAGGCCGGTATAAGCGAGGATATAGAATAATAAAGTGGGAAAGGCAAAAGAATAGATGGATGGATATAGTGCGACGAAGAGGGAGGAGATGTAGGGGAGGGTGCCACACTTTTCCCTAGATCACTCAAGAAATCCTTAAATCTTCACCTTATAATGCAGAGGCGGATGGGAAAGGGAGGAGGGGGAAGAGAAGGGGAAAGGGAGGGGGGATGATACAAACGTTTTTATAAGGCAACTCTAGATTTCAACTTCAGTTACGATGAAACTTACTCAGCTTTCGGAACTGCGATCTTTATCTCAACATAAACACCGTCGAGATAGATTTTTTCCCTCAAAACACATTTGTCGACTGAATCGTAATCGTCAAACGTTATAAAACAAAAACCTCTCATGCAACCCGTTTTCCTGTGTAAAATCCGTTGAAATTTCTGAATCACTCCAAATTGGCTAAAAACCTCCACGATGTGTTTGTCCGTCGTTTCCGGCTTGACCCCTCCGATAAATATCTTTGTTTGTACAAATTTGAATTTTTCAAGCAATTTCCGAGGCATCGCCCGTCGAGTAACCAGTTTCATCGAACCCATGTAGTGGGGCCGTTTCTTCTGGATAATGTCCACCATCTCTGCCGTCTTGTAGGTAATGTATGCAAATCCACGGGACTCTCCGCGGCTCCGCATCACGGTGCAATTGACGACATCTCCAAACTTACTGAAGTAACGCCGGAGCATCTGGTCAGTCGTGTTCAACTGTAGCGATCCGACATATAATTTGCAAAATTTCTCAGCTCCAAGATCGTCTGTGTGGTCATCTTCGTCGACTTCACTTGTATCGGACAGCTTTGAAAAATAAGCAATGAAACGAGTGAGATAAAAAAAGAAACAGGTATTAGAATTCTACGTCGATCTATCAAGAGACCGAAGAAGTTCTTACTATATGTTTGAGGTTAATTCATCTACAAATACAATTCAATAACGTTGGTAGACCTATTGATACAATATAGCGGTACTCTCTTAGATCAGGACCCATGCTAAAAGTGTCTTGGCGTCGGTACTTTTCGGATGTTTACGTAAACCGCCGGAATGTACCGAAGCGGTTAGCTAATCAAATTGCGAAAAAACAAGCATCCAACATTTCAACTTTATTATTTTATTATTATTATTATTTGTTTGTTAGGCCTCCTTGGGCAATCTCCCCTTTAACTATCTTCTCAATTCAACTATTAAAAAAAAATAAATAAAAAAAAAAATTAAATTATTATTATTTGTTTGTTAGGCCTCCTTGGGCAATCTCCCCTTTAACTATCTTCTCAATTCAACTATTAAAAAAAAAAATTTAAAAAAAAAAAAAAATTAAATTATTACTATTTGTTTGTTATGCCTCCTTGGGCATCTCCCCTTTAACTATCTTCTCAATTCAACTATTAAAAAAAAAAAAAAAAAAATTAAATTATTATTATTATTTGTTTGTTTGGCCTCCTTGGGCATCTCCCCTTTAACTATCTTCTCAATTCAACTGTTAAAAAAAAAAAAAAAATCAAACTCTTAGTACAGTATCGATATCCAGATCAAATTCTATTAAATATTTCATTTGACAACTCCCAAAAGTGTCCCCTCAATTTCTCCCTCCTACCACTTTCTCTGAATTCATCCAACCTCATCTAAAACTGATCCACGCTATTGCTGTTCTTAATCCGATCTGGCAACTTATTCCAAAAACATATTACTCTGTGAACAAAAAAAACTTAACTGGTTAACAGATCTAGTTTTTGAAAACTGCCTTGACAATAACCTTCCAGATCTAGGAGAAATACTTAAAGAATGCCCACCATAGTTAAAAATGCCATTAATTATCTTGAAAGTCTCAATCATATCACCTCTCATTCTTCTCTCCAGCAAAGAAGTCAATCCCAATTTGTCCAATCTCTCCCTGTAACTGCACTCTTTTACTTTACTTATTAGTTTTGTTACCCTTCTTTGTATGCCTTCCAGTTTCAATATTACATTCCAATTTCCATATCGAGTCGCTGGAGCCCAGGCCTGGGTGCAGTATTCTATAACTGATTGGAACTAATAAACAGACGACATGTCAACATTTCAGTTGATTAAAACACGATTGCAACTGATTGAAACGCTAAAGTACTGCAAAGAGTTTTCACCAGCTATCGTTAGCTGATGTGTCTCCCCGAAGGAGTGATTAACTTTTGTCAGGAAGAAAAACTGATCGCGAAAAAAAAAAAAAAAAAAAAATGTCCAGGAAAGAAAAAAGAAAAAAAATGTCCAGGAAAGAAAAAAGTAAAAAAATGTCCAGGAAAGAAAAAAGTAAAAAAATGTCCAGGAAAGAAAAAAGTAAAAAAATGTCCAGGAAAGAAAAAAGTAAAAAAATGTCCAGGAAAGAAAAAAGAAAAAAAATGTCCAGGAAAGAAAAAAGAAAAAAAATGTCCAGGAAAGAAAAAAGAAAAAAAATGTCCAGGAAAGAAAAAAGAAAAAAAATGTCCAGGAAAGAAAAAAAATGTCCAGGAAAGAAAAAAGAAAAAAAATGTCCAGGAAAGAAAAAAAAAAAAAAAAAAAATGTCCAGGAAAGAAAAAAGAAAAAAAATGTCCAGGAAAGAAAAAAAAAAAAAAAAAAAAAAAATGTCCAGGAAAGAAAAAAAAAAAAAAATGTCCAGGAAAGAAGAAAAAAAAAAAAAAAAAAATGTCCAGGAAAGAAAAAAAAAAAAAAAAAAAAATGTCCAGGAAAGAAAAAAGAAAAAAAATTGTCAGGAAAAAAAAAAAAAAAAAAAAATGAGTCTTTATAATCAAGTTAACGGTAACCCTCTTTTTTTCTTACCAATCGAGGCCTATAGGATGGGCATCTACCCAAAACCTCTTTCTCATGACAATCGGTTCTCCTTACAAATGATGACAGTTTCCTATCCTCTTACAAATAGTGACCCAATATGATGAAATTGATTATAAAGACAAACCTCTTCCATCACATTTTAAATCAATTTTATTCGTACATAATTTTACCAACAAAAAGCTAGGGATCAGGAAAAAGCTACATAGCCAGAAATACAAACGTATGCCGAGACGGCAGGCGTGCTTATATCTATATTATTGGTTGGGTTTTGAGTCCACTTGCGCACGTCAAGTCTTTGTTTGGGATGAGACAGGAATATAGCTGTCTCTTCAGTTTGATGTCAAAACTTCCGACTCAAGAAAAATGTGGGAAAACAGGATACACCAGTTCAGCGAAAGTACCTCCCACGCAAATTACTCTGATTGGATAATGTACCAATCACTCAGCGTTTCAGGACAAACTCTGCGCAAAAGAAAATAGATTGTAGGCACATAAGTGACTTCGGTTTACTTTCGGCAGCCTCGTAACTATCGCTTCCCTTATTTTGTCCTTTAGTCCTCACATTTCATAAGTGATGTGTCTGACAAAGGAGAAAGAATTGCTGTTTTCTTGGTCAGAATCTATCTATCAATCTAACACTTATTGTTGGCTAGATTTTGACCTGGAAATAGTATTTTTTTTTAGCTCCTTACATCAAGTGGCTTCATGCCTTGTCTGGAGCAATTTCCATTAAAAAAAAAACAAAAAAAAAACAGATTATGAATAAAAGTGATATCTTTTATTTACCCCCTCTCAAGGATGTTAGACACAAAGTCAGGTGTTGTTTTGAAAAGCCAGTGCACTAGGATAAGCACACTCTGGCCTACAAAAAATACCTGAGCAGCCCCATCGGCATTCCCCGGTAGGAGTATCTCAGCGATCATCAATAAGCTAACTCCTTCTCAGAGATAAAGTAAAGCCTCCTAAGACTGAACTGAACCGTACCTCAGTCCGACAGCAACAAAGTCACTGTCAGACTGATTGTCCAGGACGTATCCCAGACTGGTACGAACACCGACTCGAGCTGTGCAAGGTAAGGATGAATAAAAATGATAAAAGTTGAATTTATTTTATAAAAACAAAAATACTGGACGAATTTCCGTAATCTTTGGTGAACAGTATTTATTTTCCCCTCACAAGTAAGTACATAAAGTTTTCTTGCTATTTTTTTTTTCTTACTGATATCCATCTTAAATCTAGGTGGAACAATGGAGAAGCATCAATATTTTGATACTTCAAAATTTTAAAACTTATGGAAAGAAAGTCATTTCTGGCTGAAATTAACATAATGTTTCTAAATTTTTGAGATGAGGATTGATAATTTGTATAATTTAGATTATTCGGACTACTGTTCTCATCTTGAGTTTTATTCTCACAACGTTTCGGCATTTGAAACCAGTTCGCAAAGACCCGTGGCGCAGTGGATAGATTACTAAGTAAAATTCAGTTCTAAGTGATAGTCATCTGAAGATTGAAGGTTCAATTCTTGGTGCAGGCGATATTAAGAATTGCGAATTATTGAAGATTTCTCCCAGTCATGGCTGACGGAACGAGAGTTTATTACACCCATGGATAAAATAAAAGATTCCGTTCAAAATTCCGAAAGAAAGATTCCCGAGTTCAAAAAGATACACCTGCAGAAGACCGGAGGTTACATCGGCCGAAACGTAACGATAAACACTAAATACATGGTTCCTTTGTGATCCTAAACCAAGGAAACAATAATTTTACAAAAATCAGGGATGCGAGTACCTTGCTCTTTAGTGGAATTTCACTTTTTTGTTTTTAATCCAGAAAAAACGGATTTTCACTTAAATCGATAGAGCCTTCCCCATGGATTCGAGTTTTCTGGGGGTTTTTTTTTCCTCAAAAACCTATATTTAAAATTTTCTTTTAATTAGCCAAATAATTTGTCTGTTTTATGTACAAAATATTCATGTAGAACTTTCGCTAGAAGTGTTTCACTGAAATGACCTCCAAATTCAAAATGGCGGATTTGGGCATCTAAGGGTCTATGGATAAAAATGTACACTTAAAAGAAGAAAAACGCTTTTCAACTATTATACTTTTTAATTATAATCAAACCTTTTAATTAGCCAAATAATTTGTCTGTCTTATGTACAAAATATTCATGTAGAACTTTCGCTAGAAGTGTTTCACTGAAATTACCTCCAAATTCAAAATGGCAGATTTGGGCATCTAAGGGTCTATGGATAAAAATGTACACTTAAAAGAAGAAAAACGCTTTTCAACTATTATACTTTTTAATTATAATCAAACCTTTTAATTAGCCAAATAATTTGTCTGTCTTATGTACAAAATATTCATGTAGAACTTTCGCTAGAAGTGTTTCACTGAAATTACCTCCAAATTCAAAATGGCGGATTTGGGCATCTAAGGGTCTATGGATAAAAATGTACACTTAAAAGAAGAAAAACGCTTTTCAACTATTATACTTTTTAATTATAATCAAACCTTTTAATTAGCCAAATAATTTGTCTGTCTTCTGTACAAAATATTCATGTAGAACTTTCGCTAGAAGTGTTTCACTGAAATGACCTCAAAATTCAAAATGGCGGATTTGGGCATCTAAGGGTCTATGGATAAAAATGTACACTTAAAAGAAGACAAACGCTTTTCAACTATTATACTTTTTAATTATAATCAAACCTTTTAATTAGCCAAATAATTTGTCTGTCTTCTGTACAAAATATTCATGTAAAACTTTCGCTAGAAGTGTTTCACTGAAATGAGCTCAAAATTAAAAATGGCGGATTTGGGCATCTAAGAGTCTATGTCCAAATAATGGCATCTCACCTCAATATGATTAAGTTGTATCTCTTTAGAAAGCTCTTTGAATGCTGAATAACATTTACGTAAATATTACTGTCATAAAATCAAGAGTTTTTTTTGTGGTTAAATTTTTTTTTTTTTTACATTAAAAGCCACCGCTTATTAAGGCCCAAAGGCCACTTGAGGCTAAGGGTTAAAAAGTTTGACTCGCGGATAGGGGTTAGAGAGTTTGACTGGTGGATGGTGAGACATCGCGTTCACCAGAACGATGGTTGTAGCAGGGTAGAAATTTATTATTTACGGGGATGGTTCAACAAGAACTTGTTTACATTGGACTTGAAGACGACCATATTGTAGTCGGCAGGGAAGCAGGCTCGCAGCACTATGTTCCACAGACGGGCAGTTCTAGGAAAGAAACTCTGCCCATGAAAGTTTCATTTCATCTTGGGCACGCAGAGGGAGAAAGGGAAATCATTGTCGGTGGTAGTAGCTAGGCGGGTTCTTGTTGTAAATGTTTTACAAAAGGGGGGGGGGCATAGATTTGAGCTCAGTCGAGCACCTACCATAAAAATAACGGTCGAGCAGAGAAAGACTAGCAACATCTCTTCCGTGAGAGAGTTACTGTAGAGAAAAGAAGAGGACATCCCCCCCCCCCACTAGATTTCGACGTCGGTTTTGGACTGTTTGTCCGTCCGTCCGTCTGAATTTTTGAAAACGTAAGAAATATATTGCGGGAGACCGTCTTAATTTCATATCTTTAGTCATTGGGGCACATCTTGACAACTTGTAATACATGAAAAATAAAGAAATTTCACGCCGAGACTGGGAATCCAACCCGTCAACTTGACGTCTCCGCTCTTTGTTCCTACCCACCGAGTTACGAGGAATGATGAAAAACTTAACGTGCGTATGCAAAAACCGATTCACATTTAGAAACAGAAAATACGGTTAACTTTGTAGAAATCAAACTTGCAATTCTTTTAATGAGAATTTATTTTTATTATTGCAATATTACATTTTAGAATAAAGCGTTCAGTGAAAATTTTTATTTGTATAAATTCATTTTTTTTAACGGATTTAATCTTTTATTGATTCGCGCCTAAATTTGGGTCATGTGAAACTTTCAAAAGGGGTGCTCTGAGCGGCACCTCCCCATATGTGGCAGCAGATGATCGAATAGTTTTTTTTGGAAGAGGGGGGAGGGGGCAAAAAAAAAAAAAAATGGGGGGGGGATTTGGGGGGGGGTATTTACATTGTATAACAAATTGTATCATGAATAAAAGTGATAAAATAAAAATGCACCTTACAGATATGAAGTGTCTATGTAATCTGTTAAATTTTACGAGTAGTACATATGGAGAAATCAGCAGATTCCCTTAGCAAAAACAGAGTTTCTTTTTTTGTGCAACAGTAGGCTCCAGATTTAAATATTTAATTTATTTATTCTTGAGGCCAACTAGAAAACATGTAGGAAACCAGGTTTATCAAATATGAAATTCTTTTAACTTTTTTTATGAAACGAAGAAAACGTATTTAAAAAAAATTGATTTGGCTTCTTTACGTTTTAATATATTTCAGTTATTTCATGGACCGAGCCGATAATTGCCCCTAGTGACCCCAGATTTAAAATATAATCATGTCTACTATTTTTTTCTTGAAAAAAAAAAGTTAATAACATTTGCAATATGAGGTCAAGTAATAAAAAAAACTGTTAGTGCGGTGGTGTTTACTTAAAAACGCTAGCTGTAAAACGGAAAACAGGTTTAATGAATCGAAACAAATTCGTTTATTTTAAATCTTAAAAATACTAATAAAAATAATTTACGTGTTTAAACCTTTTTAAATACATTTTTTACTGAGAAGTTCTTTGTTTAATTTTATTTTTGTTTCATGAAAGAAAGAAAATCTATCTGAAGAAAATGAATAACTGAAATATATTTCTAATATATTTCAGTTATTTTATGAACTTAACCGATAATTGACCCTAGTGATCTCAGATTGAAAAAAAGAAAAATTTCAATGGTGTCTTTCGATTCTGTGAAAAATTTAACCCTTGTTGGAACTTATTTGAATGTTCTAATTCTTAACGTATCGATTTCAAACAACACACAAACAAACATTGATTTTTATAGAGAGAGAAGATAGATTTATGAGTTTATTTTTTAGTAGGTCAAATTAAAAAAACTGAATGAGTTTAGTTTGTAAGAAGATGTACCATGATGATTGAAAAAAAAGAAAATAATTCATTTTCAAAATTCAACAAAACTAAAAGACTCTCAAATATGAAAGGTATAACCTGTTAAATATTATGAAGAAATCATCAGATTCCCTTAGCAAAAAACAGAATCGTTTTTTTGTGCAACAGCAGGTTCCAGATTCAAATATTTAATTAATTTATTTATTTTGGGGACCAATCAACCAGAAAACGTGTAAGAAACCAAAGAATTCTGTATAGGTTCCGAGTTCTAAAAGACGTACCTGAAAAAGGTCGGTGGTTACATCGGCTGAAACGTGAAAATCACAACTAAGATGATAGTAGTAGTAGTCCGAATAATCCAAATAATTCAGGTGATTATTTGGATTATTCAGACTACTATTCTCATGTTTTGGAATTTTCTAGATGAAGATTTATAATTTGTACATTTCGGCCGATGTAACCTCCGACCTTCAGGTGCATCTTGTCGAACTCTGGAATCTCTATGTCGAACTCGGTGCAACAGATAAAATGTTTGTTTTGTTTTACAGCATATCAACCGTTTCCAGGTCATGTAATGCTGAATCAAGTAGTATTTTTTAAAATTCTTTAGACAACAAAAAAAAAAGAAAAAAAAAAAAAAATTAGTATTTTGAAAACATTCATTAAACGCTTTTTCCTTTTTTAATGGCATATCATCCTTTCTCAGTTCATTTAATGCCAAATCAAGCTGGATTTATATGTCTCTAGGTAATTATATCTTTTTATATAGATCAACAGCTTTTAAGAAGTTCAGTATTGTCTCTATTTTATTTTTCTTAAACAGTTCCTTCATTGTACCTGCTCTGTAGAAAGTTTCTCTTTTAGGGGCCAGATCAATGCATTCAATAAGAATATGCTTGATAAAAGTGCTAAATAATAATTAGTTCTAAGTACCAGTCGTCCGAATGGTTAAAGGTTCAATCCTCAGTGCGGGCGATACTAAGAATACAATTACGAATTACTTAAGACTTCTACTTGGTCATGGCTGACGGAATGAGAGCAAGCTACCATCATGGATTAAATAAAAAGGTTTTGTTCGAAATTCCGTACAGATTTCATAAGTTTTGGTGTACAGTCTTCTTTTTAGCTACCACGTAAGTACATAAAGTTTATACATTTCTTTAGCTATTTTTTTTTTTTAAAGAGGCCTATTGTGAAACTGCAGAAGCACCATTTTATTTTATTTGTTGATAATTAAACAAATTCTTGAAAACATTTGCTAAAAAAAAAAGAAAAAAAAAAAGAAGAAAATCCTGTCTAAAATATAATTGGGATTTCTTTTTTTTAAGAGAGGCCTAACATGTGATTGTGAAACTGCAGAAGCACCGCCTTTTCTAATACTAATGAGTCACCACTTACCAAGACAAAAAGCCACTCGAAGATAAGGGTTTAATGAGGTTGTCAATTGAATGCTAAACAATGCTATAAAAGGGTCGAAAATGATGGACGGAAAAGAACAAAATTTGATTATTTAGGAGAACCGCTCGACAAGTATTTGCTGTCATTGGACTAGAACGCGACCATTTACATCCAATTATTTTTTGAAGATCAAAACAACATTACCTTATCAACAATTAGTTATAATTTTGTAATGATTTAGTTAAATTAATAATTTAATGACCAAAAGATGTCGTAATAATCAAATTTAACTTTAAAAAAAAACGTATTTGAAAAAAAAAAAAAAAAAAAAAATTTCCTACCACCATGATAATTTTGTTTTTTGCGCAGAAATACTTTTAAACTTTCGAATAGAAAGTCATTTAAACTTTAAAATTTTTAGCAAATCTTCATGTATTAAAAGATCAAAAGTTTTGGAAGCTTTTTACATCCAATAAACTTTATAAATAATAAAGATTAAAACAACATTATCGTAACAACAATTAATTATAGTTTTAGAATAATTTGGTTGAATTAATCATTTTATGGCAAAAAAATACCGTGATAATTAAATTTAACTTTTGCAAAAATCATTAAAAAATTTTTTTTTTAATTTGTACCATTATCCGATATATCTATACTGTTGGATGTAAAAAAAAAAAATCATATAAAAATTTTTTTTTTTAATTTGTACCATTATCCGATATATCTATACTGTTGGATGTAAAAAAAAAAAAAATCATATAAAATTTTTTTTTTAAATTTGTACCATTATCCGATATATCTATACTGTTGGATGTAAAAAAAAAAAAAAATCATAACTTTTTTTTTTAATTTGTACCATTATCCGATATATCTATACTGTTGGATGTAAAAAAAAAAAAGTCATATAAAAATTTTTTTTAAAAATTTGTACAATTATCCGATATATCTATACTGTTGGATGTAAAAAAAAAAAAAATCATATAAAAATTTTTTTTTAAAATTTGTACCATTATCCGGTATATCTATACTGTTGGATGTAAAAAAAAAAAAAAATCATATAATTTTTTTTTTAAATTTGTACCATTATCCGATATATCTATACTGTTGGATGTAAAAAAAAAAAAGTCATATAAAATTTTTTTTTTTAAATTTGTACCATTATCTGATATATCTATACTGTTGGATGTAAAAAAAAAAAATCATATAAAAATTTTTTTTTTTAATTTGTACCATTATCCGATATATCTATACTGTTGGATGTAAAAAAAAAAAAAATCATATAAAATTTTTTTTTTTAATTTGTACCATTATCCGATATATCTATACTGTTGGATGTAAAAAAAAAAAAAAAATCATATAATTTTTTTTTTTAATTTGTACCATTATCCGATATATCTATACTGTTGGATGTAAAAAAAAAAAAGTCATATAAAAATTTTTTTTTTAAATTTGTACCATTATCCGATATATCTATACTGTTGGATGTAAAAAAAAAAAAAATCATATAAAATTTTTTTTTTTAAATTTGTACCATTATCCGATATATCTATACTGTTGGATGTAAAAAAAAAAAAATCATATAAAATTTTTTTTTTTAAATTTGTACCATTATCCGATATATCTATACTGTTGGATGTAAAAAAAAAAAAAATCATATAAAATTTTTTTTTTTAAATTTGTACCATTATCCGATATATCTATACTGTTGGATGTAAAAAAAAAAAAATCATATAAATTTTTTTTTTTAAATTTGTACCATTATCCGATATATCTATACTGTTGGATGTAAAAAAAAAAAATCATATAAATTTTTTTTTTTAAATTTGTACCATTATCCGATATATCTATACTGTTGGATGTAAAAAAAAAAAAATCATATAAAAATTTTTTTTTTTAAATTTGTACCATTATCCGATATATCTATACTGTTGGATGTAAAAAAAAAAATCATACATGTAGCGGGTCTCTTGCGATTTCATGCATCATAATGTTATATTTAATAACAAAATATAATAAAAAAAACATGATTTTCATAATTATGAGATAAAAGTAATTTTATGCTTATAGTTTCATTTTTCTTTGTTTTTATTGCCTTTGTGTGGTTTCATGTTTAAAAAAAAAGGCTTTTGCAGACAGAAGAAATATCTGTCAGCCATCTTTGTTTTTCCGTGAAAAGTAATATATTTGAATCAACTTTCTAATTGAAATAAAAAACGCGTTAAAATACTTTAAAACACAAAAATATTAGGCAGATAGGAAGAAAAATAACTTTTATTGTCTTTGGTAACAGTTATTTCTTGACTATTTGTTTTGTTCACCCTTTTTTTCTGTTGACTGTTCTGGACAAATTTTTCCTTAGTAATTTTATGCTTATAGTTTTATTTTTGTTTGTTTTTATTGCCTTTGTGTGGTTGCAAAATAGAAAAAAAAAAGAAAGCTTTTGCAGACAGAAGAACTTTTTCAATTTTAAAATAAACAGCAACAGAAACAGCTTTTCTTAAGATGAATCCAGTCAATTGGCATGTTAAGCAATGAAAATGCTCAAGTGCGACAGAATGATGCAAATTTAACAGTTTTGGAAGCTATTTACATCCAATTAAATATCGATTAAAACATTATCTTGATAAAATTATAGTTTTATAACAATTTGGTTCAATTAATAATTTAATGACCTAATGATATCGCAATAATTAAATTTAATTTTCAAAATTCTATATAAAAAAATTAATTTTGTGATAAAGCACAAAAACAGATAGTTAAAAAAAAAAATTAAAAAAATTAAAAAAAAAAAAAAACGAACACGAAAAAAAGTACAACAAAAATTAAAGTAAAAAGATTCCCGGGCAACGCGGGGATCTACATCTAGTTGAACATAATTGAATTGCATTTGTAGACAAATTCACCGGGCACCCTTAGTTTGTTAGTAATGACCATGTCGAGAGCATTATTGATTAATTACAAAATAAATAAAAATTTCTTACAGAAATTTAAAAGAATAAAAAAAAATAAAATAAAAAAATAAAAAATGAAAACAAAATAAAAACAATAAAAAAACAATAAAAAAACAAAAAAAACTAATAAAATCAATTATTATAAATTAAAAAAATATAACATTTTGCGGACATTTTTCTATATTCGTTTTGAGAATGCTGAATGCTCTGCCCCACCCGACCAGCAACAAAATCACACCCCTTCACAACGAAGCAGGGAGGGAATTCGAAATTTAGCAGTCTGAGGAGACAAGCTATTAGAATAGGAAATCTTTAGGCATCTATGGACCTCTATAGTGAAGGGGTGGGATTTTGCTGCTAGTCGGATGTATTTATTTGGAGAGCGTACAAATACGATAAGTTTGTTAGAGCACATGCGACGATGTGAGAGAGACTGGAGCTTGCCAAAACGGTGCGGAACCAATCAGGTTAAAAATTCTTTTTTTTGCACCTTGCCCAAGAGAGGGAGGCGAGTGATTGGTTATTCAATAACATTGCTAAATGCTTGAACATTTTGGTTAGTAGACAATTTCACGTAGACGTATACGACCCTCATATTTTTTTTTTTTTTTTAATTCTTTGAAATATTATTGATTAAGCACCAAATCCTCCTATTGTGAAAAAATGTTTTAAAATTATTTGTTCAATTTTTAGCAAAGAGTTCAGTTCTTTTTTTCATGCATGTTAAATATAAAATGATTAGCTTGATTTTTCAACCAGTCTTTAAAATAAAAAAATAAAAAACAACTCCCGTTTACATACACCTTTTCAGAATTTTGAGCAGGGTGCTAAGTATTTTTACAGTAAATTGACATAGAAAACTGAAAACCCCTAAAAAAAAATTTTTTTTTTTAAAAGTAATATTTTTTTTTTTTTAATTATTTATTTTTTTAACTAATGAATCACCACTTATCAAGGTTAAAAGCTACTCGAGGATAAGGGTTAATGAGATGGATGGATTTGTCAGTTGAACGATGAAGAATATCATGAGAGGATTTTTTATACTAATGAGTCACCACTTATCAAGGCAAAAAGCCACTCGAGGATAAGGGTTAATGAGATGGATGGATTTGTCAGTTGAATGATGAAGAATATTATGAGAGGATTGAAATGGTGACTGCTATGAATAAAATTTTATTATTTTTAGGACAGTTTATGACATTGGATTTCGGTCATATTGTAGTCAGCAAGGAAGCAGTCCTGTAGTAATGTGTTCCATAGACGAAAAGTTTTTAACCACTAATACTGTTTGCATAGTTTTTTATTATTATTAATGAGTCACCACTTATGGAAGCCAAAAGCCACTCGAGGATAAGGGATAATGGATCGTCAATTTAATGATGACGAATATTATGAGAGGATTGAAAATGATGAATGGAATAAAAAAAAGAAGTGATTACTTATGGGGACACTTTATATATGGTTGTTGACATCGACCATGCAGGGAGGCAGTCCTGTGGTAATGTGTTCCAGGCGGAATTTCCATGAACAGAGTTTCTTTCCAAGAACTACCACGGGACTGTTTCCCTGCAGATTACAATAAAGCATTCTCATCAGTAATCAAACTTTGTTAATTCCATTCATCATTTTCAGTCCTCTCATAATATTCTCCATCATTTTCAATCCTCTCATAATATTCTTCATCTTTTTCAATCCTCTCATAATATTCTTCATCTTTTTCAATCCTCTCATAATATTCTTCATCTTTTTCAATCCTCTCATGATATTCTTCATCATTTTCAATCCTCTCATAATGTTCTTCATCTTTTTCAATCCTCTCATAATATTCTTCATCATTTTCAGTCCTCTCATAATATTCTTCATCATTTTCAGTCGTCTCATAATATTCTTCATCATTTTCAATCCTCTCATAATGTTCTTCATCATTTTCAATCCTCTCATAATATTCTTCATCTTTTTCAATCCTCTCATAATATTCTTCATCATTTTCAGTCCTCTCATAATATTCTTCATCATTTTCAGTCGTCTCATAATATTCTTCATCATTTTCAATCCTCTCATAATGTTCTTCATCATTTTCAATCCTCTCATAATATTCTTCATCATTTTCAATCCTCTCATAATGTTCTTCATCATTTTCAATCCTCTCATAATGTTCTTCATCATTTTCAATCCTCTCATAATATTCTTCATCATTTTCAATCCTCATGATATTCTTCATCATTTTCAATCCTCTCATAATATTCTTCATCATTTTTAGTCCTCTCATGATATTCTTCATCATTTTCAATCCTCTCATAATATTCTTCATCATTTTCAATCCTCTCATAATATTCTTCATCATTTTCAATCCTCTCATAATGTTCTTCATCATTTTCAATCCTCTCATGATATTCTTCATCATTTTCAATCCTCTCATGATATTCTTCATCTTTTTCAATCCTCTCATAATATTCTTCATCATTTTCAATCCTCATGATATTCTTCATCATTTTCAATCCTCTCATAATATTCTTCATCATTTTCAGTCCTCTCATGATATTCTTCATCATTTTCAATGCTCTCATAATATTCTTCATCATTTTCAATCCTCTCATAATATTCTTCATCTTTTTCAATCCTCTCATAATATTCTTCATCATTTTCAATCCTCTCATAATATTCTTCATCATTTTCAATCCTCTCATGATATTCTTCATCTTTTTCAATCCTCTCATGATATTCTTCATCTTTTTCAATCCTCTCATAATATTCTTCATCATTTTCAGTCCTCTCATAATATTCTTCATCATTTTCAGTCCTCTCATAATATTCTTCATCATTTTCAATCCTCTCATAATATTCTTCATCATTTTCAATCCTCATGATATTCTTCATCATTTTCAATCCTCATAATATTCTTCATCATTTTCAATTCTCTCATAATATTCTTCATCATTTTCAATCCTCTCATAATGTTCTTCATCATTTTCAATCCTCTCATAATGTTCTTCATCTTTTTCAATCCTCTCATAATATTCTTCATCATTTTCAATCCTCATGATATTCTTCATCATTTTCAATCCTCTCATAATATTCTTCATCATTTTCAGTCCTCTCATGATATTCTTCATCATTTTCAATCCTCTCATAATATTCTTCATCATTTTCAATCCTCTCATAATATTCTTCATCTTTTTCAATCCTCTCATAATATTCTTCATCATTTTCAATCCTCTCATAATATTCTTCATCATTTTCAATCCTCTCATGATATTCTTCATCATTTTCAGTCCTCTCATAATATTCTTCATCATTTTCAGTCCTCTCATAATATTCTTCATCATTTTCAATCCTCTCATAATATTCTTCATCATTTTCAATCCTCTCATAATATTCTTCATCATTTTCAATCCTCATAATATTCTTCATCATTTTCAGTCCTCTCATAATATTCTTCATCATTTTCAATCCTCTCATAATATTCTTCATCATTTTCAATCCTCTTATAATATTCTTCATCATTTTCAGTCCTCTCATAATATTCTTCATCATTTTCAATCCTCTCATAATATTCTTCATCATTTTCAGTCCTCTCATAATATTCTTCATCATTTTCAATCCTCTCATAATATTCTTCATCATTTTCAGTCCTCTCATAATATTCTTCATCATTTTCAGTCCTCTCATAATATTCTTCATCATTTTCAATCCTCTCATAATATTCTTCATCATTTTCAATCCTCTCATAATATTCTTCATCATTTTCAATCCTCTCATGATATTCATCATCATTTTCAGTCCTCTCATGATATTCTTCATCATTTTCAATCCTCTCATAATATTCATCATCATTTTCAGTCCTCTCATAATATTCTTCATCATTTTCAGTCCTCTCATAATATTCTTCATCATTTTCAGTCCTCTCATAATATTCTTCATCATTTTCAGTCCTCTCATAATATTCTTCATCATTTTCAGTCCTCTCATAATATTCTTCATCATTTTCAGTCCTCTCATGATATTCTTCATCATTTTCAATCCTCTCATAATATTCTTCATCATTTTCAATCCTCTCATAATATTCATCATCATTTTCAGTCCTCTCATAATATTTTTCATCATTTTCAGTCCTCTCATAATATTCTTCATCATTTTCAGTCCTCTCATGATATTCTTCATCATTTTCAATCCTCTCATAATATTCTTCATCATTTTCAATCCTCTCATAATATTCTTCATCTTTTTCAATCCTCTCATAATATTCTTCATCTTTTTCAATCCTCTCATAATATTCTTCATCATTTTCACTCCTCTCATAATATTCTTCATCATTTTCAATCCTCTCATAATATTCTTCATCTTTTTCAATCCTCCAATAATATTCTTCATCATTTTCAATCCTCTCATAATATTCTTCATCATTTTCAATCCTCTCATAATATTCTTCATCTTTCAAAAATTTAAAAAATATATATATTAAAAGAAATACAGTTAATATAACAAAGTGCAATTCAAAACAAAAATGAAACTATTAATACAGTTGGACCAAATGTATTTTCAACACCCCAATTATTCCAGCAGTTGAAAAGAACAGGTTTAACATAACACTGTATCTGACCTCAAAAGTAAAAAAAGAGTATTTTCAAAACTGATTTGATCACAGAATATATTTTAAACAATTTATATCTACTTCTTACCAAAAATATATATTTATTTAACAAAACAAAAAAAAAGAAAAAAAAAAAAAGGAAATTCAATGAAAACACAAATGACTATTTTTACATAAAATTATTAAGAGAAATTTTTTAATTTCTTTTTTTTTTAAAGTAATTAAAAAAAAATTAAAATTCATCATCATGTTTGGTTTCACGGCTGTTTTATATATTGGCGTGTGTTAGATGGCTTTTAAAAAAACAACTTTCAAACAACCCTATCTCTGGACAGGTCTTTATTGATCCCTCTTTCTCTCAAATCCATCCTTATTAACTTCCTACCATGTTTTCCTTGCCCCCTTCTTTGCCATCTGACCCTGCTACCTCAACTGTCCTATATCGACTAACCCAAGAACTCTTATCCATTCTTTCCTCCCAATATTCGAGTTAACATCTGTTTTAGATTCTGGAATATGTAGGACAACTTTTAGAAATTGATTTCCAAACTAACCTTTCTCTCGTCAAGTCTTTATTTCAACCAATCAATCAATTTCATTGGCAAAAAATAGCAAAGTGCAGCAAGCCATGTAAAAAGACAGAAGATATTGCATCTAGTATATAGCGGACTGTTCCAGGGAGCAGAAACAAATATTTTTGCCAGTTGTTGATGTTAAAAAAAATAAAATTAGCTTCAGATAAGTAATTAACATTCGTAGCAAAAAGTTTTATTTTATTAAATGTTTAGGAGGATAAAAGGTCAATGAGATTGTAGGTTGAATGATGAAAAATACTATGAGAGGATTGGAAATGATGGGTGGATTGGCAGAATTGTAAAATGGCTGATCAATCAATTTTATTAGCTAAAGAATAGTTAATTGCGATTATATATCACCGGAATGTTTGTCA
>OY744554.1:548447-560947 GCA_963556195.1 Sepiola atlantica | reverse complement strand
TTATATGTTCAAGTATTTATTCATCGTGTTTCGTTGGGTTGTTTTGTAGAGGAAAATTGTTAGTTTTGTTTTTGAATTTGCAGAACATGATTGAGTTTTGCAAAGGGAAAGGAAAAAAACAACATCAATGTTTGGTGCATTTTAAGTCAGGAAGCTGGTATCTTCAGACAGCCTGATCTGGTAGCACCACAGAAAGGGGGGAGGTAAGGAGAGGGGAGGAGGAAAGGGGAGGAGGAAAGGGAGAGGAAAATTGTTGTTTTTTGTTTTTGCCTTTGCAGAACATGATTGAGTTTTTCAAAGAGAAAGGAAAAAAACAAAACAATAAAACATCAATGTTTGGTGCGTTTTGGGCTTCAGAGAGCCTGATCTGGTAGCACCATTAAAAAGATGTCCAGAATGTCTACTCCGTGAGGGGAAGCAGTTAAAAGGGGACAGAGCCAACAACGGTAAGGGATAATAAAAAGACTTGTCTTACCTAAACCAGGTGGGTCTTTACTCTCCACAGTTGGACTGGCTTTTATAAGCAAGGCATTCAACTTCTGCAATTTGCTCTCAACACTTTCCAGCGTATTAATGTAACAGTCATACAGACAATCGCCCTTCTCCAATTTATGTAAGATGAAGTGTCTGCAAGAAAAAGCGAAACCATTCTAAGAAACATATCGCAAAAACAGTAGGTACAAACCATTCTGTCTGCAAGAAAGAAAGAAAAAACAAAAAAGAAAAAAAAAAGAAAGAAAAAAAACAAGAAAAAAAAAGAAAGAAAAAAAAGAAAAAAAAAAAGAAAAAAAAAGAGAAAAAAAACAAGAAAAAAAACAAAAAAAAACAACAACAAAAAACAAGAAAAAAAAAACAAGAAAAGAAAAAAAAGAAAAAAAACCGGAAAAAAAAAAACAAGAAAAAAAAAACAAGAAAAAAAAAACAAGAAAAAAAAAACAAGAAAAAAAAAACAAGAAAAAAAAACAAGAAAAAAAAACAAGAAAAAAAAAACAAGAAAAAAAAAGAAAAAAAAAGAAAGAAAAAAAAAGAAAGAAAAAAAACAAGAAAAAAACAAGAAAAAAAAACAAGAAAAAAAAAAGAAAGAAAAAAAAAAACAAGAAAGAAAAAAAAAACAAGAAAAAAAAAAAAACAAGAAAAAAAAACAAGAAAAAAAAACAAGAAAGAAAAAAAAAAACAAAGAAAATTTGAAATCAAAACTTGTTACTTGAAATTTCAACCAAACATTTTTCCATTCATGATCGACTATTTATAAATATTTCAAACAGATTTCCTCAAAACAAGGTCCAAAAAAGAGTCGCCCATTTAATAGGTCCCTCACTATCCACCAAGCTCCAGCCGCTATCCCATCGCCGCAATGTTGCTTCCTTGTACTTCAATGGACTGTGCTCTGATGAACTTGCTGCTCTGGTGCCCCCACGATGCAAATTCACTAGACCAACCCGAAAATCTGCTAAATCCCATCCATTCACTGTGGAGGTCCCCAGATGCTGAAGAGCTTTCTACTCCAAAGGCTTCTTTCCTCGTGCTGCTGGACTCTGGAACTCCCTCCCCGCTCCCTGTTTTCCTGACGGTACTGACATGCAGAAGTTTAAAACTAATGTAAACAGATATCTTGCTGCACCGCTCCCAATTTACGTTGACCTCCGCTCCCTAAAAAAAAAAAAAAAAAAAACTGTCACCCTAATTCTCAGTAGCCACTTACGTCTACAGTAGCGGTCAGCCTTGTTTAGGGTGAACTATGTTAAAAAAAAATATATATATATATATATATATATATATATATATATATATATATATATAAATGAAGGAGAATGGAAAGGAATTAGAGAAAGCAAAAGCCAAATCAAAATTCAATTAAAAAGTTCAAAGCAAGGTATATTCCGCAAAAAGGCAATTTATTCAAGTTAAATTTTCCTTAAGCCAGGCTTTTCAAAGATCAAAATCTTATCATCAGAGGAAGTCGCTGGGATAGATAAGTTGGCAATGGCCAAGATTTAAAATTTGAAAAAATGAAATAAAATAAAAGTTGTAGGGAAAGAAACGTAGGGCAAAACTGTGCCAGGGTGCAAGCAAATGTCCGATTGCCAAAAAGTCCGGTGTCGAAGAGTCCAGCGGAGAGAATAAGATGTAGATAGGTAGGTCGTTAGAGGCACGAGAAGTAATGAGAGAGGTTTCAAAGTTAAATTCCAAGAAGCCATTTCTACCAGCTCTATCCTGGATATTGAGCTGTATACTCTTCACAATAGGGTTTTACCTTTCCTAAAAGTTCGCTTTTAGTACACCTCTTTATATATATATATATATATATATATATATATATATATATATATTCCCTTTCCTAAAGTCGTTTGATTAATATCTACGCATTCACGGACTTACTTAATTTTGGAAACCTAAATTTCTACGTTATTTTGGACTCAAATCCGTAAAAAATTTTTTGCGAGGGTCCATAGAAGATTTTAAGATGGCCTTAAACTCCCAGTCCATATCCTAATCAATCTTTTCTACGGCAGAACCACGTATTATTCTGATGCATTAATTCATCCTGGATCTACAGTATTTTAACCCATTGCTGCATTCTTCACGTACCATCCAACAGTGAATCTTTGTATTTCCACTTTAAACCTTTTTCCACTGAACACTTTTTGCATTTTTGACATTCTTCTCACACACCCATCTACATTTTATGACCTTTTCAAATTATGACTTTTGCTTTATTTCTCGACAACACTTAAAATACAAAACAACTCCTAATTTCTCTGATGAAGGCATCTATTGGGAAAAAAAAATTAAGATTAAAATAAAAAAAATATTTGTATTGCTTCCAACGGGTTTACTTTTAATATTTCAAAAAGAATGATCGTCATTTCCGTTGCCACGCGCTACGCGTTCTTAACTAAAGACGTCTTTCTAAAACCGCCTAAAAACATCGAGCAGATTTAAACGTTGACAACAATAAGGAAAAATGAAAAAGAACTTTAAAAATATGAAACTCCAGATATCTTAGATTTGAAATTTAAGATTAAAATTTTTTTTCATTTATTTTAAAAGCGGTTAGAAGTCAACACAATACATTTTTTTTTTTTAAATAAATATATTTATTTAAAAGTTCTGATTTTTCAAACAGCATTAGAACTGCTGCGGTTAAAAACAGATTTCTGTCTAATAGTGACAAATATGGCACTTAAAAGAAAAGAAAACAGAAAACAGAAAACAAAAAGAGAAAAAAAAGAGAGAAAAAAAGAGAAAAGAGAAAAAAGGAGGAAAAAAAAAGAGAAAAATAAGAAAAAAGAGAAAAATAAGAAAAAAGAGAAAAGGGAAAAGAAAGAAAAAAAAGAGAAAGGAGAAAAAAAGAGAAATGAGAAACAAAAAAAGAAAAAAAAGAAAAAAGAGAAAAAAGGAGGAAAAAAAGAGAAATGAGAAACAAAAAAAGAAAAAAAGAAAAGAAAAAAAAGAGAAAGGAAAAAGAGAAAGAAAAAAGAGAAAATAAAAAAGACAAAGAAAAAAAGAGAAAAAAAAGAGGAAAAGAGAAAAAAAAGAGGAAAAAAGAAAACAAAAAGAGAAAATGGAAAAGAAAAAAGAGAAAATGGAAAAGAAAAAAGAGAAAGTGAAAGAGAGAAAAAAGAGAAAAAAAGAGAAAGAGAAAAAAGAGAAAGAGAGAAAAAAGAGAAAGAGAGAAAAAAGAGAAAGAGAGAAAAAAGAGAAAGACAGAAAAAAGAGAAAGAGAAAGAAAAAAAGGAGAAAAAAGCGAAAGAGAAAAAAAGAGAAAAATAGAAAAAAGAGAAAAAAAAGAGACAAAACGAGGATGTTTTACATCGAAAATTTCGGATGCATTGTGTGTGCTTCTAACCATTTTTTAGATTCAAATATTACAATGCTTTCAAATAAAAGGAAGACATTTCTTAAAAATTTTTTTTAAATATTTGCATTGTATGGCGTCTAACTATTTTATTCGTAATATTTCAAGTTTAAATTTAAAAAATGCTTCAAAAAGGAATGATCATCATTTCCTATATTTATCCGGTTCATTTGTTGAATCGGGTCACAATTAATCCTCTGAGGAGGGGAGAGGCTGATTGTCTAGTCTCGATCCAAATTTTCTTTTATTTCAACTAGACAAGTTTTTAAGGCAGTTTGCTTCACCAGTTTGAACACTTTTGGCAGTCCAAGACCTCGACCATTTCCACCTAACTAGGGCTGATGTGGTTTCCACTTGCGCATGCATCAATGTCACATGAGTTGCTGCATACATTACTGCCACCCAGACTAAAAGTCTGTGCTGTTTGAAATCAGCAGCAACCTTAGCTGCTGTGGCTAGTGATATGACTTTTGATGGAGAATCTTTCTTTTAATGTCAGCCTCTTTACATTTTGGTACCCCAATTTTTAAATTGTAAATGTACACAAAAATTAACTGTAATAATTTTAATTTAGATTTAAAAATACGGCATTAAATTGATTTAATTAAATCATGGAAGTGTAACAGACGGACGAAGCCTCTTATAGTGATTCGATGACGCACCGAAAAATAAGCATAAGAAAGCCTTGCTACGCGTACCGATGTCTCATATTTCATCGCTTAAAAGAGAATCGTGGAGAACTGAATATTTCGCAAAACATTCCGCAGTTTGGTGTCAGCTAACGAAATCACATTTTAAAATTCACACCTCTATAATTAAATAAAAGTTAGATGAGTTGGTTTCATTTGGTTTAGTTTTACGGCAAATCTGTGCACCTTTTTGTGCAGCCCTGGACCAAATGGGACTAAAAAGAGACAACTAAAATATCTTTTCACCTGACATTAATAAAGGGGCGACATGTTACGAAGACTGAGGAAACTGAGGAACTGACCCACAATCAAGTCCGGCCCGGATTGAAGCGACAACTGACCTTGTTTTGAAACCAAAATGTAAAATTAATTGCATTTAAAACAAGCCGCGCGTGCGTGGTCCCCCTCTGTATGTGACTCGATGTGGCGAGTGTAAAATGCAATAAATTTGGGCAATTTGGGGCATTTTTGACCCCCCCCTTTGACCCACCTGGTGGCGCGAACCAGAATTTTTCTGAGGTCAAAGATGCTCATTTTATATCCAGAACCATTGCCTCTGCATTTTGGCCAAGTTTCAGAAAAATTGAATGGATGGATCAAACGTTATGGGAGAAAAGGGTCATTTTTTGCAATTTTAGGGGGCTTTTGACCGCCTGGGGGCGCGAACCAGATTTTTTCCAAGGTCAGCGATACTTATTTTCTATTAGGAACAATTGACTCCACATTTTGGCCAAGTTTCAGAGAAATTGAATGGATGGATGAAAAGTTATGGGGCAAAACATGTCATTTTTTGCCATTTTGGGGTCTTTTTGACCCCCTGGGGGGCTAACCAGATTTTTTTTCAAAAATCGGAGAATGTCACTTTCTAACCTGACCAAAGTTACAACTTCATGCAAAATTTTAAGAGAAATTCAAAGGATGGTTGCAGAGAAAAATCCGGACGGACGGATATGCCTCAAAACATAAGTCCCCTCGATTTTATAAATCGGGGGACCAATAATACTTATGATTGCAATAATAGTTAAGATGAACAAAATTTAAAATTACGAGTGAAACAAAAGGACAACAAAAAGAATTATTCTCAGAATAAGTTTTTTTTTTTTTTCAAAGAAAAAAAAAAAATTTTTTTTGAATTTTTAGATGAGGATTGATAATTTGTATAATTTGGATTATTCAGACTACTGTTCTCATCTTGAGTCTTATAACAACGTTTCGGCCGTTGTAACCTCCGGCCTTCTTCAGGTGTATCTACCCTTAGGGGACGAACTAAACATTATAGATAGAGAAGAACGGTGGAGAGTATTTATTTACCTCCTCTCCATATATATATATATGTTTCTGAATTTTTTAGATGAGGATTGATAATTTGTATAATTTTGGTTATTCTGACTACTGTTCTCATCTTGAGTATTATCATCACAACGTTTCAGCCGCTGTAACCTCCGGCTTTCTTCAGGTGTATCTTTTCGAACTCGGGAATATTTCTGTCGAACTCAGAAATCTGGACGGAATTTCGAACAGAACCCTTTTATTAAATCTACGGGGGCAGCATGCTCTCGTTTCGTCAGCCATGACCGGGTAGAAGTCTTCAGTAATTTGCAATTCTTTATATCGCACCGAGGATTAGAACTGAATTTTACTTAGTACTATATCCACTGAATCACAGGTCTCAGTCATGGCTGACGGAACAAGAGATGCTACCCCCGTGGATTAAATAAAGTGTTCCGTTCGAAATTCCGTCCAGATTCTGTAGACGTAAGGGGCTAATGAGAATTAGAGTATATGTACGCCATTAAATATATTTTTACGTATATAATAATTATATATATATATATATATAATTATCATACATATGAAGTAGGTTATATATATGAAGTAGGTTTACATAAATAAAATAAGCACATTATATTATATATATATATATAGATTTAGATTTTTCACTTATAAAATAGATCATTCAGTGAAGACCGGAGTTGTTCCAATAAAAACAAGCTCGATGATACTCAATTACAGAGTACAGAGCATTTATATGTGATTTTATGAAGGCTTACCAAAGCATTCCTTTCAAGACACCAATGATCACCATTAAAGATATTTTTTCTTACAAATACTATTTATTCAAATTAAATGTTTTTTCCTACATGTGTTTCACTACCAAGCAGATACTTTTCAAAGATCGAAATCTTACCATCAGAGGAATTATATAGATAGATAAGTTGGCAGTGGAAAAGCCAAAATTCAAAATTTGAAAAAATATAAAGAAATGGAGAGTGAAAAAAAGTTTGTGTAAAAATAGATATGGGGTTTGTCCAGTTGGTAATTATCCGTTGATAAGGTGTCCAGTGAAAGGAGATTTAGATGGAGAAGAAACGTTGTTCGTGAAGGCAGCATGGAAAAGCGTTCAAAAATGAAGTAACTCCAATAGTGAGATGTTGAGTTCAAATCGTAGGTGGAGTGTACTTAATCGGAATTAATGTGAGAAATCAGGCCATTTTAAAAATACTTCCTGGGTCGGAGCTGAATTGTATACAAATGACTTTGGTAGTTAAATATTTAAGCAATTCCAAGAAGAAATCTTTGAAAAGCCTTGGCGTAAGGAAATAATAATAAACATAATTTTATTACAGAACATACCTTGCATTGAACAATTGAAGTTTGAAATAAATCTGGACATTCGTACATGTTTATCACTCTTCTTTCATCTATCATATATATATATATATATATATATATACTTGGCTCTATTTATGGAATATTGAGCTTTTGGTTTTTGCAAGCTGATGATTGATCTTTATAGTTCAGTAAGTTTCTTTTTTAATATGATCTAATTTTAAGGTGTGTGTTGTTACTTTCCTGCACTGATGAGAGCAATAAGCTTGAAACGCTAGCGTCTGTAGGTATTAATAATTTAACATTTATTTATAAATATTATAATAAGCTCCTTTAAGGAATTAAAGTTGAGCACTCTCGGGGATGTTAAAAATAGACTGTCAAAAAGCTCTAATGCAAAGTTCCGAATACGTTCGTCGAACACTCTCGACTAGTCTTCTATCTGTGCCCGCTTCTAGGTTACATATAGATCTTAATTTCCCTTAATTACATGACAGTTTCCGGTGGCCGAGTGGATATGGCTGACTCTGTGAACCAGGTTCGCGCTTCCTAACCGTCTGAAATTGTTACTTTCCTGCACTGATGAAAGCAATAAGCTTGAAACGCTAGCGTCTGTAGGTATAAATAATTTAATATTTATTTATAAATATTATACTAAGCTCCTTTAAGAAATTAAAGTTGAGCACTCTCGGGGATGTTAAAACTAGACTGTCAAAAAGCTCTAATGCAAAGTACCGCTACAAAGCATTCAACAGGTTATGGGCCTAGTACTAGTAACAGCTGACTTACCGTAATTTATGCAAATGAGTTATATTCGCATTGATCGTCTTGATATCCTCTAGGGTGACAGTGCTCGGCCGTCTCGAACGGGGTGAACTTTCAGATGAACCGATCTTCATTTCTGTTCTCTGAGATGGCGAACCCTTGCCGAAGAAGAACTGGGGCGGGGAAGATGACGAACTGAGGCCATATTGTTCACTGTACATTGTAGGAGACTGTCTGTGCGATATGCCTTTCGGAATTGGCTTTGGGGACGTTGGCTTGCAAATAGGGAGGGCGCTCAGGGGTGTATCGTCAGTTGGACTTTCTTCACCGTTTCCCTAAATAAAACATTAGAAGTCATTTTTTTTATTATTATTAAAAATCGGAAAAATATAACTAAAGAATTAGAAAAAATATATACAATTTTTTATTATTATTATTAAAAATCGGAAAAATATAACTAAAGAATTAGAAAAAATATATACAATTTTTTATTATTATTATTAAAAATCAGAAAAATATAACTAAAGAATTACAAAAAATATATACAATTTTTTATTATTATTAAAAATCAGAAAAATATATAAAAATTAGAAAAGATATATATAAAAAAAAAATTAGAAAAAATATTTTTTAAAAGTAGAACTTGAAAACGTTTCGTTGTTTTGTTTTATGGCATATCAACCCTTTTCGGGTTATTTAATGCCGAATTCGATCATTTTGGTAAAAGTTCTTATGCTTTAAGTTCTTTATATCTTTAAATATTTATTCATCGTGTTTCGCTTGGTATTTTTGTAAAGGAAAAATGTTTTTGTTTTGGCTTTGCAGAATGTGATTGAGCTTTACAAAGGGAAGGGGAAAAAAAAACAATAACATCAATGTTTGGTGCATTTTTGGTCAGGAAGCCGGTATCTCCAGACAGCCTGATCTGGTAGTACCAGTCTGAAAACCTGGAACACTTTCACAACTGAATATTACAGTTAGCACATCAGCAGTCGATTTTGCAAGATGAAATCCGTATTGCTTGTCACTAAGTAGATCGCTTTTACTGAGATAGTTGACAATTTCTGGATTTATCACAGATTCAAGCAGCTTACTCATGATGCATAGGAAACTGATCAGTCTGTACTGTGATGCAGAAGACCGGCGTCCAGAATTTTTAAATACTTGGCAGACCAACGAGTTTTTCAAAGAGATGGAAAGCATTTATCCTTTAAGAAATGTTTGGATAATTTTGTTAGAATACGAGCGAGTTCTGAGGGCGACCAGAATGTTGTCAGGACGAGTGGCCTTGCTGGCATCGAGGTTCCTGATAAGTTTGCCAGAGAGAAATACAAGAAAAATTTTTTTTTTTTGATCAACAAAGTCGAAAACTGTAATTTTCTCTATCTAGTGCCCCCCCCCCTCCCTTTACCGTTGTAACAATTTCACGATTGCACTAAGGGATAACCTCTTCTTTTATGATCTGATTTGTCATTTTCAAGCATCTCTTTTTTTTCCTGTTCATCTGTTGATAACACTTTATTGTGATTTTGATTGCACTTCTCTCCAACAATATCCAGATTTATCTGTCGTTGCGTTAGCTATCCTGAAATGCTTCATTCTTTTGGTCATTCATTCGTAGTATATCTAGTAAGTTGGCTTTCTCACCCTAACCCTTCTTGGCTTTGTAAATATATTTTTTTGTATATTGCTCTCCAAAAACTAATATCAACAGTGGAACTTGATCATTGCATTTACTGTAAAAAAAAAAAAGAGCCTAGAAAGTAAAAAAAAAAAACCTAGAAAGTAAAAAAAAAAAAGAAAAGAGCCTAGAAAGTAAAAAAAAAGAAAAAAAGAACCTAGAAAGTAAAAAAAAAGAGCCTAGAAAGTAAAAAAAAAGTAAAAAAAAGCCTAGAAAGTAAAAAAAAGAGCCTAGAAAGTAAAAAAAAAAGAAAAAAAAAGCCTAGAAAGTAAAAAAAAAAAAGGAGCCTATACAGTAAAAAAGAGCCTAGAAAGTAAAAAAAAAAGAAAGAGCCTAGAAAGTAAAAAAAAAAGAAAGCCTAGAAAGTAAAAAAAAAAAGCCTAGAAAGTAAAAAAAAACTAGAAAAGTGACCCCCCCTCCTCCCACCAAAAAAGTGACTGTAGTTAGTGAATTTGTGGGCCCGCTATCAGCCCCCCCCCCCCCCCCCAGTTAGTTATACTAAACAATGCTGGATAATGGGCCTATGGGAATGGACGTATCTGTTGGAAATCGTTGGTTTGACTTGCGCGAATTAACGCGGGGTGGACCGGCAATTAAGTGCAGAATGGGGCCTGTTCTCACAGTCAGAAATCACAGACGTGATAGGGTCGCCGCGTGACGAGACCCCGGATCAAGGGTCGGTGTGCACCTGCGAGAGGCTCTGTGACGTCACAGGCCTTTGCGTGGGAAACAGAGGGATCCGTGACATCACTCGTTCTTCGTGAGAAGCGAGTTTCGTCAGTCTGGGTTTTGGAAGCAAACCGATGAGACGTGATTGTTAAAATGTAATTTACAACAGATAAGGGAAATATTTCCCTAAGAAAATACAAGCGAGAGATATCCTTCCTCCCCCCCTCTCTATGAATGGTTAAGAAAATAATTGTTAACTAACTACGATAAAGTAGTGATTGCTCTCTCTCGACGTGGTGAATATTCCCAAGCCGATAAATAACGACACTTGTAATAAAAAGATCGAAAGTTAAAGAGATTGTTTGTCTTCGGAGTGCGTCATGGGGCTTTTGCTGCAGACAACGGACGGCGTGAAGGAAGGAAGAAAGAATTCATCCACTAGACGACACAACCCTCTACTCGGCGAGGGAGAAAACTAAAGGTCTGCAAACAATATATGAACTATTTGATTTACGATGTTTTAAAAATGACGAGTATTAAATGTGAACTGCCACGGCCCTTTCAGGGACGAGTATAACAAACGAGAAAAGCCACGGCTCAGAGCGGGCGCGAGTGTACAAAACGCGTACTGGGCCATGCAACAGGGAGTTTGTACAAAATATTGTGCAGATTGAATGGAAGCATCTTCTAACTGAATCGAGCCGACATGCACAAGCTTTTGCCATTCATTTCCTAGCTAATCTCTCCCGGTGGTCCTGATGGGGGAGGGCAATCTACAGTATCACACATTCACATAGGTATGGGATCACACGAAAACGAAATGAAGAGTGGGAGTGGGGGGGTGAGGGAAAGAAATGTCCGTACCATCCAGAATTTATCATTTGGATCAAAACTTTCGATTGCAATCTGGACTGCCATCTTCAACTCTTCTGACGGATGTTTAAAGGTTTCCAAAACAACTGGGACACTGAAAGAAACGAAGAAAAAACGTTAGTTTGGATCAAAACGAGAAAGAAAGACAAGATTTAAAGAATATTGCCGGATTTCTGTACAATGTTTTTTTATTCGCTGGTTCGGGCATGTTGAAACTTCAAGGGGTATATGGGCACTTGCCGAGGCCTAAGACTGAACAGCAAAAAGAAACCTGGGTGCCCTAAGAAAACCTGGAAAGAAACAATCAGGCAAGACCGTAAACAGTGAATGGCAAATGGACAATCGTGATCACTGGAGCATAAGGACAGCCGAACAACGTCGAACCTCTTGTCGTAGGGAACATAGACGATAAACCTGGATAGTGAGTGTGTGCGAGTTAGAATGTAATGTGAAACAAATGATTAGCCAAAAAAAATGGCTCCCTGTTAATAAAGTTCCAAAACAACTACAAAAAATACAGAAACGATTTCAGCACATTGAAGTATACAGGTTGGTAGATAATCATATCAAGGGAGGCCGAGAGCGCTCTATCCATTAATAGACTTCACGAATGGCCTATGCTGGAAATCTCATTTCTTTGATCAATCATAACTCAAAAACCAATAAACCAAATTAGTTAAAACTTGGCACAAAATTTTTATTTGATAGATTCTATAAGTGTGTAGAATTTCAGCATCATTAGTCAAGGCAACCCAGAGATCCAGAAAGTTCAATCATGAAATCATGTTATCTGTGTGTATGTACGTACGTGCCACCCTGTATCTCATCAACTATTTGATGGATTCAGCTGATTTTTGGCAGAGATAGAGGTTCTAGGGTCTAGTTGATGGTATTTTCATTTCAGTTTACCATATACCTTAGTTTTCCAGAAAATTCCAAAAAAACCTTTAAAATGACTATTGTATTGAGACATAGCCTTTACAAAAGTAGTGACATTCCATGAAAAATGCCAGTATACTGAAATCATATGCCCTTAATAGGGTTAAGATGAAAATTCATATACACTAAATGTACAAAAGCAAGGAAATTCCCAAATTTTTACACTTTTATTGTCATTAAGGGTATGCGAGCACAACAGGGCTATGTATTTTACTGGTAGGAATTTTTCTTCAGCGCACCTCACACACTTCATCCACTCACGCATAGAGATTTATACTGTAGTGATGTGATAATGAAATGGTTTGGTTGATATGTAGTCATACCCTTAATTAATGACAATAAAAGTGTAAAAACTTCTCTTTCTGAATTTTATTTTACGTCGATTAGTTGAAAATGTTTCATGTTATCAGAAGAT